>PPHD01014652.1:0-16573 GCA_002909625.1 Bambusicola thoracicus
ACTGCCCTATCTGAGGGGATCCATTTTCTTTCCAAATGTTGAATATTTTTGCTCTTCATGTACAGTATTTACTTTGTACTGTTCCTATAGGTGGGTGACTCATAGAATAATAGAATCATAGAATGGTTTGGATTGGAAGAGACCTTTAAGATCATCTTGTTCCAACCCCCTGCTAGAGGCAGGGAATCTCCCACTAGACCAGGTAGCTTAAAGCCCCATCCAACCTGGCCTTGAATGCTTCCAGGGAGGGAGCATTTGCAACCTCACTGGGCAATCCATTCCAGTGTCTCACCACCATCACAGTCAAGAATTTCTTCCTAATATCTAGTCCAAATCTACTCTCTTCCTCCATTTCCCCTTGCCCTGTCAGTACCTGCCCTTACAAAAAGTGCCTCCCCAGCTTTCCTGTAGGACCCCTTCAGGTACTGGAAGGTTGCTATAAGGTCTCCCCAGAACCTTCTCTTCTCCAGGCTGAAGAGCTCCAGCTCCCTCAGCCTGTCTTCACAGGGGATGGGATGTGCTCCAGCCCTCTGATCATTTTCGTGACCCTCCTCTGGGCCTGCTCCAACAGCTTGATTTCCTGTTGGGGACCCCAGAACTGGACACATTACTCCAGATGGGGTCTCATGAGAGCAGAGTAGAGAGGCAGAATCGCCTCCTTCAGCCTGCTTGTCACACTTCTCTTGATGCAACCCAAGATACAGTTGGCCTTCTGGGTTGCAAGCGTACATTTCCAGTTCATGTTGAGTCTTTCATCAACTGGAACCCCTAACTCTTTCTCCTGAGTGCTGCTCGCAAGCCATTCTTTGCCCAGCCTGTATTTGTGCTTGGGATTGCCCCAGTCTATGTGCAGGACCTTGCACTTGCCCTTTTTGAACTTTATGAGGTTGGCATGGGCCCACATCTCAAGCCTGTCCATGTCCTTCTGGATGGCATCCTTTCCCTCTAGTATGTCAACTGTACCACTCAGCTTGGTGTCTGCAAACTTGATGAGAGTGCACTTGATTCTGCTGTCCATGTCACCTACAAAAATGTTAAATAACATCGGTCCCAGCACAAATCCCTGAGGAATGCCACTCATCACCGGTTTCTACTTGGACTGCAACTCTCTGAGTGTGACCATCCAGCTATTCCTTTTCCAGTGAGTGGTACATCCATCAAATCCATTTTTCTCCAATTTGCTGACCAGGATGTCATGCAGGACATACTTGTCTAATGCATGTTAAACAAGCGTGTCAAATGCTTTGCACAAGCTCAGGTGGATGATGTCAGTTGCTCTTTATCTACTGACGTTATAACACCATCATGAAGAACCCCAGTTCTGGCAGGCACGAGTTGCCCTTGATGAAGCCATGTTGGTTACCACCAGTCACCTCATCTTTATTTTCCATGTGCCTCAGCAGAGCCCTCCATAATCTTACCAGGCACAGAGGTGAGATTGACTGGTCTGTAGTTCCCTGGATCTTCTTTTTTTTCCCTTCCTGAAAATGGGAGTTATGTTTCCCCTTTTTCCATCAGTGGGAACTTCACCAGACTGCCATGACCTTCCAAATATGATGGATACTGGCTTGGCAACTTCATCCACCAGTTCCCTCAGAACCCCTGGGTGGATCCCATGGACTTGTGCACCTTCAGGTTCTTTAGATGGTCTCAAACCTGACCTTCACTTACAGTGGGCAGATCTTCCTTCTCCCTGTTCTTACCTTTGCTTTCTACAGTTTGGGCAGTGTGGTTAGAGCTCTTGCTGGTGAAGACTGAGGCAAAGAAGTCACTGAGCACCTCAGCCTTCTCTGTATCCCTTGTGACCAGACCTCTAGTTTCCTTCTGGAGAGCTTCCGTACCCTCTCTGACCTTACTTTTATCACTGATATACCTGTAGAAATTCTTCTTGTTCCCTTTTGTGTCCCCGGATAGACTTAATTCTGCCTGGGTTTTAGCTTTCCTAACCTCATCCTTGACTCCTTGGTTAACTTCTCTAGATAATGTGTTCCTACTTCCAATCCCGATGGGCTTTGTTTTTGCACTTAAGTAAGTCCAGGAACTCCTTGTTGATCCCCAGAGGCCTCCTGGCATTCTTGCCTGCCTTCCTCTTTCTTGGGATGTACTGCATCTAGGCTTGGAGGAGATGGTCCTTGAATAGGATCAGCTTTCTTGGTCCCCTCTTCCCTCCAAGGCTTTATCCCATGTCATTCTGCCAAGCAGTTCTCTGAAGAGGCCAAAGGGAGGTTTTTTTAGAAATCTGGTTTTCTGGGGGATGATGAGATTCATCTCTCAGAGAACGGGAAGGCCATATTTGGCTTTAAAAATCAAGCTTTCCAATTTAATCAAAAGGACTTTAAACTAGAGTTGACAGGGGATGGGATCCTCAAACCATCCCACTCTGAGGCTGATGTTAGTACTGAATGCCCTGGGTCTTGAAGTTGGATCACAGGCCAGTAGGACTGTAAGACTTCTCTCCATACATTCAGACTGTGAAATGCATTAAGTTGTAGGAACATAGGACATCCTTATTTGAAGTGGATCTACCAGGATCATTTGAGTCCATCTCCTGTCTCCACCTAAAGTCAAACCCTATGTTTAAGAGCATTGACCAAGCATCCCTTGGAGTCCAGCTGCTCAAGGCTGTGCTCTGGGCCCTGGGCAGCCTGTTCTATGCCCACCCCCCTCTGGTGCAGAACCTTTTCCTAACACCTCTCTGACCTTCCCCCGTCACAGCTCCATGCCATTCCCTCACGTCCTGTCGCTGTTACAGAGAACAGAGCTCAGCACTGCTCCTCCAGCCCTTGTGAGGAGCTGTAGCTACCATGAGGCCTCCCCTCAGCCTGCTCTGCTCTTGAACCAACCAAGGGACCTCAGTTGTTCCTCACCCACCTTGTCCTTCAGACCCTTCACCATCGTTGTAGCCCTGCTTTTGATGCCCTCTAATAATTTTATATTCTTCTTCTACTGTGGTGCCCAAACCTGTACCCAGTGCTGGAGGTGAGGTCACAGCACGTGCAGGGGGGACAACTCTTTCCCTTCCTTGGTGTCAGTGCTGAGCGTGATGCACTGCAGGATATGGTTAGCCTGTTTGGCTGACAGGGCAGGCTGACACTGCTGATTCATATTCAACTCATCATCAACTTACACACACTGCTGCACTCAACACCTCAATATTATTGTCTTTTTACTACCACTATTATCATCTGCCATGAGTTTTACCAGGCAGATTCACCTGACCACAGTAAAAATAACATCTATAGAATCCAGAAATCTAAACTTTTGAGTTGCCTTTATTTCTCTAAATTTATTTATTTTCATAAAAGTCACTTGTGTTCATAAAAGTCACCTTTAACTTTGTCTTTGATTTTCTACCTAAATTCCCTCTCCATTGTCTTACAACACATACTCAGGAGGTATTTTAGCATATGGTAACTTATATAATACATGATTACTATGAATAAAATAAATTCCTTATCAACCTCTAATGAAAGTCAAATTTAAGTGATACCTCTTCTCTATTTTTAGTTGTAGTTATTCAATCCCAATTAGTTTTAATTGCATGTGATGAAGGAATCTGTGTACCTAGTACTACAGATATCCTTTCCAGCAGAAAATCCAAACAAGTTCTCCTCAAAAGTAATTGTGTACTTTTTGTATTTATCAGTTATCTTCTTTATTCCAAAATTCTCTTTGGGCTTGTGTAATGCAATATAGTATACTTCACAATTCCAGATTTATGTAAACCATACAGGTCCTACAGCTTTTGGGATTAGCTACAAAGGATACATAACCAATCTCTTTCTGGTAATGTCAGATGAATTAAAACAGGACAATGGTCAACTACTGCAGCTTGGAAAGCTGTGGTTGTACACCAGAAAAGTAAGTTCTTGTCATGGTTTTCTGTACGTATTCCATAACAAGACAGTATGCATTGAACTAATGGAATGGGAACAGCTGTTAAAGAACTCTAATTCCAAAAATGCTACAGTAATTCCCCTTCCCCTGTGGTTTCTGGGAGGAAGAGAAAAGGTGACACAGTGATGTAAAGATATTCATTTTCCTCCCTGTACAGCCGAATAGCACAGTTAAAAGACATTTTCCTTCCCATGTGACTGATTTATTACCCTTGATTCCATTTTATTGTATTATTTTACATTCCTTTACCATTTTTGGTAAAATTGTTTCTTTTCATCTAAACTGAGTGGCAGCCTCTCCTTTTCACATGTCTTCTGGCCTCCTGCAGTGGGAGAATGAGAAAGGGAGGGCCTAAGTCCTTTCTTGTGTGACAAAAAACCCTCAACCTATGACAGGTCCTCACTAGGATGGTAGAGTAGCACTAGAAAAATTCTGTAATTTAAATATGTTGGAGATTTGTAATTCTTCCACAAATAAGAGTTGGTGTAATCTGGTCCAACTTTGACGCCAGCCCTGCTAGGAGAAGTAAGATGCAATAACCCCTAGATGTCCTTTTCAACCAACTTCCCTGTTATTTTTTGGACGCATATATAAACAAAAATGTTGTACTTTCAGTTTTCAGTAGCAAGTGTCAAATAAGCACAATAGCTTAGTCAGTGTCTTTCAAACAAATCTTTACAAGGTTAAATTCTAAGTGACTATAAGTATGTGGACTAGAAAATTGAAAACACTATAAATATCTTTTTTGTTGCTTTTATCATGCAAAAAGCATCTATATTTGCAATTCAAATACAGAGTTTAAAAGTAGGAAGTGTTGCACCCAGGTGGGCAAACAATCTCTTGGGAGCTGTATGGACAGTTACAGGAATTTTGCTTCTTTATAGAGATATTACTTGTCTTGGCTGTTTGGCACAACTTCAACTTCTGAAATCTAGACCACCAGAAGTTGTATTGGTTAGGTCAGTAGAGGGAATAGGAGAAATCTCTGCTGACCGTATATTGGACCAGGAATAGCGCTTCTCTGCACCCTAGAGAAAGAATGATTTCAAATGGTCTTTCATGAATCCACTTTAAAAAATGACTTGCCATATTATGAGAGGAGGCATATGCAAAATCTTTGCCAACTTTAGTACTGCTTGATACTTTTGAAAACAGCATGAAAGAGAAGGTGCAGTTAAAAATGTGTTTGCCAGAGTAGTCATTTGCTTTAAGTCAGTGAAAGTAGAAACAAATTTATCAAAATTATTACTTCTTTCCTATGCCTATGGTGTTAATGCTCTTTCAGTACCATGCTTAGTGTTACCCATCCAGGAGTACCCTTCAAACAGAACTTGTGCTGGAAGAATGATTGTTTCTTACATTTTTTTTCCATGACATTTAAGTCATATGAATAAACTGCTGTGCTATAGCGAGAATTGTTTACATGCACATGCTCACTCTGGAAACAAAAGTTTTAACCTTTTTTTCTTTTGTTCCTGTTATCAAATGCTGTACTCTGTATATATGAATAAAACTCCTTAAGTGCTTCTTAGAAGTTACCTAGTACAAGATTCCAATAATTCAATTCTTTTTCAACAGCATTTCTGTAGTAGTTGATTTAAAGAACACTTACTGTTGAAGAGATCCTTATTTTCCATCTTAGAGAAATATACAGAGAATATTAGACTTCAAGAAGAATTTCACTTTTTCTTTCCATGGATTTATGAGTTCATAGTTTAAAGGCAGTTTGTGCTTTATACTGGTCAGCAACTTGTAAACTTGTAAACTGCAATTTCAAAGTGTTCTAAATTTTGGAAAAAGGGAAAAGAACAGCAGAGGCTATGACACCCACTGCCCGTGGGACTCTGCTGCAGATCATTCTGAAAATCTTAGTAGTTAAGCACAGGGCTACATGTCAACTAGTTATCATGACTTTAATGACAGTATTTTTTTATTGTCATGGTAACATACTGAAAGTGTAATTTGTGTTTGCAGTAGAGATGAACCATTGCAGTTCTGAATAAGAGCAATAGCTCTGAACTGTACTGTGGCACTTCCAACAGCGTAGCCGACCTTATTTATTTTGCACCAAGGTCTGGAAATCTCCTCAGTGAAGTCTGGAAATTTGAATTAAAAAGCTTAAGGAATAGCTGAATTTGGAAGTAAGCTTTAATGCAGATTCTGAGCAACCACAATGCAAAACACTTATTTACAACTAACACCATTTCAATAAATAAATCCAGAAGGGTAACATCATGAACAAGCAGAGAGAAAAGCAAACTCCATTTAATTTGCTCATTATGTTGGAAAGCACATAAATGCCAGTTTCCACCTCATTACCAACATCTGCAAGTTCAAAATGAGCATCTCCTTATCAAATAAAGGAAAAAAACATCTCCAACCACATCAGTTTCATTTTACTCTGAATGCCACTTTCCTGTTGAGAAGCATTTTTTCACTGGAAAGCAAGCTTAACTATACATTTCAAGCATGGGCTTCATTCCCCCTCATCTCTGCTGTCTCGATGTTAGAGATGCAGTGAAAGCTATTGCCTAGACTTCTTCCCTACAGCCAGCAGAGAAAGAAGAGAGCAATTTATTCTACCTGTTTTGGCCAGCACAAGAGCCTAGACAACTGAAAAACTGACACCCGCTTAGCAGTGTTAAAGGCAAGAGAAGGCGATTTCTATCCTGCACCTAGAAATGAGAAGGGCTTGAGATGACGCTGAAGATTAGGGTTCTTTGCAGCTTCTGTTTTAAGATGGCAACATGTAGCAGAGATTTCACATACACATTGATTTGTTAAAGTATAAGGATAGCTAGCAAATCAATCTTCATGAGTAACTGTGAAAACAACAATTTTCAAGAACAATATGATATGCATGAAAAGAATTAGTTTCTCAAAATCACTTATTTTAAGGTATCATCTTAGAACCTGTGGTAAGCAGAGATAAAGTCATCCCAAACCAGCCACACTAGAGCAGCTAAGAGTGCCAAGCTGGATGAAGTAACTGCAAAAGCCCTGAACTGAAAATGAAACCTAACCAGGTAGAAGTTAAGTACAGTTGAAGTATCTTACTGGTCTTCATCCCAGCTACAGCAAAGTACAAAGCTTGACAGTGATAGGACAAGGGGGAATGGTTTTAAACTGAGATAGGGGAGGTTTAGGTTAGATATGAGGAGGAATTTTTTTTCACACAGAGGGTGGTGACACACTGGAACAGGTTGCCCAAGGAGGCTGTGGATGCCCCATCCCCGGAGGCACTGCAAGGCCAGGCTGGATGTGGCTCTGGGCAGCCTGGTCTGGTGGTTGGCAGCCCTGCACATAGCGGGGGGGTTGAAACTTGATGATCACTTGTGGTCCTTCTCAACCCAGGCCATTCTATGAAGCCAAGAAATCAGAGCTCATAACAGGACATGGATTACCTGGTTCTTAAGCCAAGAAAACTGTAAACTTCTGTAAAATATAAATTGTTAGACATACCTAGTATATAATAAGGCTTGCAAAATCATCTACATATTGTTAAAACGAAACAGAACCAAAGATAAACCTATTTAAATTGTTCTAAGACTAGAGCAACAGAGCTACATGCTCCCGTTTCCGAAGTTAAGAACACAAAAAAAGACTTTCCACAACATACGTTGTTACCAGTGCATTCTTCTACTCACACCTGAGAAACAGAAAACACTGAAAATCAGCAAGGTCATCAAGTGCTTTGATATTTTTTCTGAGGTCAGTGATAGTATACCCTTTGGTAAGCACTGATTGTACAATTGGAAGAAACACCCCAACAGTACCTAGCTGAGGGCTGAATTCAAGCCAAGGCATGTATCGTTGCTCCTTGTTTGAGCTTCACAGCAGCATGTGTTATTCTGAATAGAGCCTCTTTTGACCCATTTGGATTTGCCCTAAGAACCATCACCTTGTTGAGTAGTGCTGGGCTCTCAGATGAATCCAGCTGCCATCAGATTTGCTCTGCTTGTTATGTGCAGGTACTAGAGCACATGGCCTTGGTTGGTAACGTTTCTCCTGGTTGTGCCAGTTGTTCCCCAACTCTTCTAGAACATGCAGCACTGTGCGCTTCGTGTCAGTCTTGGGAATGAGGGGGTGTCTGACTCTGAGCTGTCTGCAGGAAAGAGCAGAGAGAATGTAGTCTTAAAATGCTGTCTGTGCATGGTAGACATTAGCATTTTATTTCAGAACGTATGATGCTGGAACAACCTGCCAGTCATCCTCTCTGCTGTGTGTATTACAGCTCAGCTGCTAACGGGAAAAGCTCAGTTCCTTTCAGGAGATGAGCTTTAAGTTCTACAGGATGGTGTATGAGGTGTTCTCATTACACTGCCCTATAGGATGAGCCTATTAATAAAGCAAGGGATAGAACCCCAACAGATCATCTTTCTAGATATTTCTGGAGAATTTTAGAGCTGCTTTCCACTTATGTTCTTTCATCTAGCAATATGTAGTATTCATGAACATGCAATATTTAAAGGATTTTTTTCTTTTGCAGTCTTTCCAATCTGTTTATGTTTTGTTTCAAGTCTTTTAAAGTGAGGTTTTGAGTGTGTAATTAATTTGCAAAAAAATCAAGATTTCTACCTCTAATCCCAAGAAATCTTAAGAAACTCTGTACACAAAATAATACTCTAGTTCATTAAGATACTAATGAGATTCACGTGCAACAAATAAACAGGCAAAAATGTAAAGCTTTCTATGTGACTATCTTGGCACACAACATCAGAAGCAGATGTTGGTGGTATGGCAGAAGATGCTGAACCTTCCTACCAATGTTCAATTACTTTTTGTGTGACAGATGGCAGCAGAGGGGCAGTCTGACAGAATGGTATCCGACATGGAAGTGCAGATGAAGCAAAGGTGTGTCAATGAATTCCTCCTTGTAGAAAAAATGGCACTCATTGACATTTGTCATTTTGCTGAACCTTTATGGAGGACAGTGAGCACAGTAGGTGGTGAGTGGTGCATTTCAGCAGTGGCGACAGTCACAGTAGGTCACTTCTGCTGGTGCAGATATTTATGAGTATGGCATGCAGCTCTTGTTCATGGCTAGCAAAAATGCAGAGCTGATGGTGGTGACTGTTGAAAAATACTGTTTTGTATTTGAGAATTCACCCTTTAAGAGAATGTTTCTGTGATCTTTGTATATGTTGTAGTTTCCATGGAAATAAATTTGAGGCATTATTTTTAGAGTGACCAAAAATTAGCCCAAAAGTTCACATCTTTTAAAACATTGGAAAATGATACATAGAGAGACTCTAAAAAAATTTCACGACTCAGTATAATTTTCAATTCACAGAAAAATGAAGATGCTGTTAGGTCAGTTGCGAACTAGGAGCCTAATTCAGCTGCTATAAATAGCAAATCTCAAGATCTACTTAAATCTATCACAAAATTGAATTGTGTTCTCAATAATTAGTCTAGAGGTTTAACGACATTACTTTTGAAAGTGTCTAGCAGCTGTTTTCAATATCCTTGTTTTTGCCATTTTTAAAATGGTATTGCAAACAGCTGCTCTTCTAGTACACAGTATGCCTGTCATCTCTCTATCAAACGATTTCACTTCAGCATAAACAAGGAACAGTTTGGTCTCAAAAATAGGACATACAGAGCACTCAGTAGGAGAAGATTCATAGAACCAATTCTCTGTAAAGAAGAAGCGTTTGCTATTTCTAGCTCATCTGCCTGTAAATCTCCCTTGCAGTAGCTATGCTTTGTGTTTGCAGTTTGAATGTTCTGTTGTCGGTTGCAATTTGCAGCTGCAGGCTATCAAGTCTGTGTCATGCATGAGGGAGAGATTTTGGCTGAGGTGTGAGGGAACTGACTTTCTTTAATTGTGACTGATAGACTTGCTAAAATTTCATCAGAGGGTGATGTTGATTAAAGAAAAGCTGTATTTGCTTTAAGTGTTCTGTTCTGCTTAAGAGCCCTAGCCATCAGTGCCCTATCCATACAGGTGCTACAGTGACTATCGCTTTGTTTTCCAGTGCTTTTGCCAAAACTCATTCCTCATGACCTGCCCTTTAGTGACATGGCTAAATGGCCAGACTAGTAAACACAAGTACCACTGCCAGTGAGATTCTAAAAAGCATTGTGAACCTTGGCAGTGCCTGGGAAACCAGAGCATGACATAGAGATAGCTTTATAAGCTAGATGCTCCCACTCAGATCTTAGAATGATAAAAGGCTTATGAAAAAGTCATGTTATGAAAAAGTTGTCAGCTGAGTGTTCAGCAGCAGTGGAAAAACAAATCAAATGATAAGAATAATTAGTGACAGAATAGAAAATAGAACACAAAGCATCATTAAAGCACTATATAAATCTGTAGCACCTGCAAAGAATGCTTTTGGCTTGGTTCCTCTGTTTCAACAAGATTACAGTAAAACTTGGGAACCAAGAAAATGAAAGAGAGAAAGGCAAAAATGATAATTAAATACAATAAATATCTTCTGGAAAAGGAGTGATTAAACAGGATAGTTATCTGTGACCAGATTGGGAAGTGGAAGGAAAGACATCACTAAAGGTCTGCAAAATCAGGTGATACAGAAGGCAAATTCAGCCTGACTCATTGGGAGTTCAGCACAGACAATTATCTGTTCTGTCAACCATTGTTGCCATGCATGACTGGGGACACCAAATAAGAATCCAAGTGAATGCTGTGTAGAAAAACCAACAAACGAGCCAGACGGGGGAAGAAAATCTAACACAAAAGACAATTAATATTGGAGACCTAAATGACTGCAGACTATCTTCAAGATAAAAGAATAAAGGATTTATATTTTCTGCCAGTTCCTGCTTCGTAATCCTATCATGACTGACACATTTCATTTATATTGGTATGATATCCAAAGACAGTTTCAGGAAAGGGTTACCTCCACCTATTAATACATTTATTGACAAGTATATGCTATTTGATAGTATTTACTTCCATCTTTTAGCATCTGATTATAAATCAGTTTCAAACCAAAATTATTTGAATTCCATAAACATACCATCACGAAAGGCTTAAGCTTAAAAATAAAATACAATAAATGACTTAATGTCATTTGTGTGCATTTGCCAATCTTATGACTCATGGCTTCATATGGTTTCATTTTAATTGTTATGACAGTCAGCTCTGTATCTACACCGAAACAGAAGAGGATCTAATAAAGGTAAAATAAATATTTGTCTCTCAGTGCCAGTGCAAGAACGGAGTGATGACAAAAATTTGCAGCTGCTTCCTACACTCAAAAAATCAGGTAAAAAAGAACTACATTTTAAAGTTGCTTATTTGAACCTGTTTCATTAAGGTAGAAAGAGAGCAATGATTATACTGGAGGACGAGAAAGGAATATTCAGCCTTATATTACAGAACAGAGTAGAAATAAGAAGATATACTTGGGTAAATAGAAAGTGCTTGTCAGGTAAAGGAATAGTGAAGATCCAAATGCTTGACTTTCTCAATCACCTAAATAAGAAGCAAAATAATTCCTTCTATACAGTATCAGAATTTAAATCTTACAGTGATTTTGCATGATCAACATTCTAATTAAATGAGAAAGTATAAGCTCTAGATAAATAAATTATAAGTACATTTAAATGTATGAATACAACTGCATTTCTACACTCTGATTTAGAAGTAGATTTAGAAATCAACATATAGGCATTTAAATGGAACCTTGGAACCTAGAATTCAAAAATGTCTTCAATTGTCTAAGGTGATTTTTTCAGTACTTCAGTGAAATACACTTCTCTTTGTGTCCTCATAGGGACTTTACAATTTTATTTTGCTAGTGTGATGGGGTGCTAGAAATAAAGGCAGAAAGAAGTTTTTCAAAAGATGATGTGCTCTCCAACATGGACCCATGATGACTGAAGGAGATTGCCATAGGTGGTATGGACTATCACAAAGCTCACTATTTCCTTCTCCAATGGCAAAACATGCTCCTCTAATTGGGCTTTCTAGCAAGTAGATGGACATTAATCAGGTTGATATATCTATTTGTACAAATCAATAGAATATAAAATAAAGAAGACAGATTCCAACTGCATAGACCTTTTGTCTCAGGAAAAGAATAATAAAAAAAGAAGCACATGAGATGGTAATCAATTTGTTTAATGTATTACCTAAAGGAGCCAAGGCTCAGTGATAAGAATAATGGGAGTGCTTGAAGCTGGTATGAGCAGAACAAGATATCAAAGCAAATAAGTGGTAGAGATATTACTGTCCCACTAACACCTTCTCATAAATAATATTAATTACTGTGAAATTGCCATTCTGTGCTAATGCAATTAAAAAACAAAAACAAAAACAAAAAAACCAACAACAAACAGCTTGGTTGTTGATTTGTTCTTCCCGAAGTTTTTCTCCTGAGTTATTTCACTGATATCTTTTACTCGACTCAACGAAACTCTGTACAGCTGTTCTACAAGCAGTTAACCATTTCTAGCAGTTCAAAACTTCATTGCTCAAGACAGAAGGAAGACAATGTTTTTTTTCCTCTGGAAACTTGTATAAACATATTCACAAATCATAGAAATCCTGGGTGGCAGATAGGAAGTGTTACAATTGTAATATACAAAAGTACACAGTTGACGAATAACCACAAAATTTGAGAGGAGCTGACATTTACATCTCAGATCCACCTTCTAGTGCAGAGATAAGTAGCAGAAGGTGAGCATACCTATATATTTAAACTCCAGTGTTTTCAGTACTGCACTATGAGCCTCGACTAACTAGAAAATATAATTTTTTAGTTAATATATTTAACTTTTATGTTTAGCCTATTCAGTATCATGCAGAGATCCACCATGAAAATAATTGGAATAAGCACTGAGTGCAAAGGGCAGCATAAGTAGAAATAACTTAGTAGTATTACAGTTCACTTAACCTGAAAAACTACTCTCTATATGTTACATGCAATAGGGCACCAAAATGAAACTTTCTGTGATAGTTGTAAATTATGTCTCATAAACCTAGGGGCAAAACAGGCCTTAGCCAAGATTACCTTGTTAAGCCCCAAAGCTCTACCCAAAGTCATATCAGAATTATCAGACAACAACTTTTACAAGTCAAAAGTTGAAATTAAAGAGATGCTAAGAAAGAAGCATAAAATTTGACACAACAGAAGTCATTTATAATTGTATTGCAAAGAATCCATTCAACCAAGCTAAATCCTGTTTGTTTTGTATTCAGCAAGTTGATGGCAAAAGTGGAGTGGAATTTTGTTTATCCACGGGAACAATTGATGCATTATTTCTGCACAATAATAGTCAGCTGAGACAAAATTATTTATGGCTATCAATTTCCTCGATGCTCAGAATATTTCTGAGCATATAGCAATTGCATTTCAAGATTACTGAACGTTTATGTTTCAACAATGTAATGAATTGGTTATTCTGTCTGCTTTTGGAATGGAAAATTCATTTAGTACAAACATGGGCATTTCTGTTCATTTATAAATCACTACAACTTTTCCTTTCTGTATCTGGATACTCAGTTCTTATTGTGCCAAATAAATGGCAAGCACAATTTGGTAAACATTTCAATCCTACTGATGATTCTGAATACATACCTATATTTTCTGAGGAACCCAGAAGAGAGGCGAATATTCCAGCAGCTTCCAACTACAAAAGTCATCAGATTCAAGATTTCCAACTGCTTTGATCCCACACACTCTCAGACACTGAACTCCCAATGACTTGTAGAGACACTGAAGAACATTTGAGGATCTGGGTCAGAGTGCAATATCAAGACTAAATTTGCAAAGGCAGTCTTCAGCAAGCAAATGGCAGAATATGAGTTGCTTCCAGCTATTTGCCTTTATGATTTCCTTAATGGACAGAAACATTTAATTTGTACTGGTGTATCTTCATATGAAGAATTCCTTCCCCTGTATCATGAGGTCCAATACATCTCAATAAGCACACAAATTAAGTTTTTTGAATATAATTCTGAATATTGATAGTTAAAATTGTTTGTTAGCCTTTGGTTTTAAAATACATCTTTAGGTCAGTGTTCATGTGTGGGACAATTCCTGTCCCTAACCACTGGGAGGTAGCAGATGTATTATGCATTCATAAGTTTTCAAGAACTGTGCTTGGAACATCAGCAAAGATACAGCTTTGCTGCTTAAGGATGTACCTTTTGTCATTAGATTTACTACATTGTTTTGAAAAAGGTTAATTAGCTATAGTATAATTAAACAAATACAAATACATACAAGCTATAGTATAATTAAACAAGTTTTTTTAAACATCTTTTGGAAAAAACACTGCACTAATTAAGATTTCCTGTAGGATTATCCTTCTAATATCCTAGCAATTCTTCTGCCTTCCACATGTTTTGTGTGAACATTCCTTTTCAAATGAATTTCTGTACTGTGAAAAGGCTCTAAAAAACCATCAGCAGTGACCTGATAAAATATTTTTCTTTGTATTTAGTTTTTCTAGAGAATAAAGAATAATTAGACAGTAAATAATCAAACTAAATGCCTCAATCAGAGAAATTAGTCTAAACATATCATAACAAAGGGCTACTGTAAATATTTCAGCATTCCTTTGTTTTTTTGCAAGTATCATGAGAATAGCTCTTTCTTTCATACTGTTTATTAGAATGTAAAATAGCCCACTTGAACAAATGAATTATGGATAAGAATGGAATAAATGTCATACTAAAAATATAGCTGGATTTTGTTGTCCTTTGAATATGATCATGTGAACAGCTCCTTTGACTTAATTTACTATGTTCAGTAAGGACTGCAGATAAATAAGACATACTCCAACAGAACCTCAATTTACAACCTCATCCCAAGCTGGTAATGCTCAAGCCTTGACTTACACACTGATGTATGGAATAATGAGGAGTTACAATAAAGAGGTGTCGTGCTCTTTACACATGTTAGTTCTCATTAAATTCAGGAAAATCTGAAATTGTTTTCCTATTTGATTTTTTTTTAATTAAAGCTGAAGTCAGTTGTGTAGTATATTACTATTACTATTCGTAAGTTCTTCGTGATATATATTGCCTCTTGTCATACAGTATTGTTTTGATTAGCTGAGTAAAGTGAAAGTTCTCATTAAAATTTTACAAGGACATTTCTTCCTGCAGAATTTCATAATGCATTCTGTAATTTCCAAATTGAAACTAAGGCAAATAGCCTTCTGCTTCAAAAAAATCCTCCCAAAACTCTGAAATTCTGTTGGGCTTCCACTAATATTGATGCTTCACATTGTATTCTGAGTAACCATTAAGATTGTCATTTAAGAGATAAAATTATTAAGATATTATTTTCTTATTCTAATTTTGACAATCAATAAAGTAATGACTTTAAGTTAAAATATGATGATGCTTACAGTGATATTCAGTAATGCAGTGCAAATGGTCTGAATGTTAAGACTGGTTTTACTTCACTTTAGACAATACTGCTTACAAATGTCCTTTTTCACTATCACTCCAATGTGATCAATATTATTTTTCAACATAAATGTTTTCAATAAATGTTTAAATAAATATTATATTGCTCAACTAGATGCTTATGCTCTGTGGTGCACAAGCTAGAACTGGAATTACAGAATAATTTCAGACATTTCTGTGCTGAAGAAAAAGACACGAAACCATAGTTCCAAAGTAGCTTAGAGATTTAATTCTGTTAGTTCCATTTCTTGTTCTAGGAAAACATGGGAAGCCAAAAATATGTAAGGGCTTCACCTGAGAGGATTGATTTTTTTTTTTTTCCCAGTCTCATAATTTTATCTTAATTTGATTACAAATTCAAAGTTTGGCTGTTTTAGTAGACTAAGAAGGTCAAATACCGTGAACTTCTCTGGAAAATCTTTTCCCTTCAGTAATCTTGACTCTACTGTGTTGTTTTCCCTTGAGGTTCTATTTTATAGAGGTGAAGCACACGTAGTATCAAAAAGTTTGCCTGTAGTCCTGGTAAAAATTAATCTTAATGGAATATCATACAACCTAAGGCTTTGTCTTAGTCTTTATATATACATATATAGAGAGATACGCATCTCTCTCTCTCTCTCTATATATATGATAGCTATATATAGATATATATATGTACATATAAATATGTTGAGCTGTGGAAATGTCCAAAAGAACATCACTTACTACTAATTCTAAAAATGCAGAGATGGATTATAGTTTTTCTAAAATTCTTAAATCACAAGCTTTAACAGACCCTATTAATTCCTGAAAATCAATCAGTTCTCATCAACTAATTTTTTTTCTAAGCATAGTTGCCAGGAAATGGTCAATTTCTTTAATGACACAAGATAAGACAGTCAACAGTCAAATTGTTTTCTCAGACCAAGGATGTTTTTAACTTTTTAAGCTCTTATTTTTGTCTGGAAAGTAGACTAGCAATACTTTAAAACACCTACCTTATTAAGCCAGAGAGAAGGAAGCTGGGAGGAACAATATTTTAGTTCAGTGATGAGGGATGTTGTGCCTGAGGGACAAAAAAATAATTTATTTTCTATTACTAGTCACAGAATTAGCCCTTTACTTCATTCACTGATTTTCTAGTATTTCACTTCTGAAAAGGCCTGACCAATTTTTCAGATAGAGTAAAGCATGGAAGCTCACGCCTTTCTCTTAATTCATTTAATCTCCATATCTTCAACTGTTTTATTTCTAGCTTGTCTTGTGGATCTTCAAAAGTATTTAATCCAAATGTTAATTCATTTC
>PPHD01014653.1:4069-16573 GCA_002909625.1 Bambusicola thoracicus
AAAAAAAAAAAAAAAAAGAAAAGAAAAAAAGAAAAACAAAACAAAAAAAAGACAGAAAACTATTGGTGTGAAATTTGTTGCATGTAAATGTTGTCTTTGTTTAGGTTTTCATTTCTGCTGTGAATTTTCCTGAGGTCTCACTAAACTGTGAAAGTATTTGGGGAGGTGGTTTTTATCTTGTCCTTCTTACTGCATCAGCTGGGAGTAACTATTTAGAAGATCATTGTTATATATCATTATTTAGTGTCTCAGCATCATGAAAAGGATATAAGAAACTATACTGAAATAAAATTTCCCTTAACCATATTGAGAGGAGGAAAGACAGCTTTCCTAAAGAATATGCTCTTGAAAGGACTTGACTTGTAAAGAAATGGTGTGTTACAATTTCACAGGTGCATGTTCTCTTACTGAATGCTGTTATCTGAATGCTATATAGATGGGTATTTGTATTGTTTGTGAGACTTATTTATAAGTCACAATAAAAGCAATCACTAAAATGTTGGTATTTCTGCAATAGCCCTCCATTAAGTAATCTTCCTTCCGAGCCATCAGTTGAGGCGTTGGCATCATACCTGGCCATTATCTGATGATCTAGGTGGAATATTAACCCATTAGGTGACTGACCAACTAAGGCAGCTGTGCACTGCTTGGCTTCAACAGCATTTCTCTGCCATGGCACAGCACTGCACAAATGTCACTCCCTTGAGGTGTCTTGAGCTGGCATAGCTCCTGACCAAGTAAGGATCTGCCAATCTGGAAGCCTATGGGAAGCCTAGTCCTGTGACATCAAATAAATAACCATAGCTTTGTTCCATCAGAGCTGTTGGAACCTCCCCGTTATCTCAAATAATTTAAGAGTAAACATATTTAGCCCCAAACTTAGCATTCAATCAAGCAGAGAATAATCTTTGGTTTTTTTTTCCTAAATAAATGTAAAAACATTCTGGAAATTAATGGAAGTTATGTGCTTTGGCTGGGAGTTTATATCCTAAAACAAGCCTAATTAACATTTATAAACTAAATTGCATTTAAAAATTAGCCTGAAATGCCTTGCAAAACACTTTGGGATGTCCTTGTTGGCCAGAAGGGGGGGCAGTTGTATTTTTAAAACACAACTTGAGGCGACATTGACAGGGTTGTGGATGGCTGTCTGGAGATCTAACTCTGTACTGTTCCCCTGTGACAGAATCAGCTCAGTAGAGGACATTGCCCTTCGCTGAGGAAGAGTGGATTGTGGTAAAAATGATGCTTGTTTAGTTGCAAAAGCTGGGCTAGGCTCCATACTTTGTGTACCTGATCTCAGTCTTCTCCTGCATGCCACTGCCTTCTCCTCGAACTGCTGAGCCGCTCTGTCTCTGTGCAGTTAGTTAGCTAACAAACATCTGATTTTTCAGTAAAATTCCATTACTGTCATATGCATACTGCACCCAAATAAAGCTATAGGAAGTTGATCTGGGGACAAATGGTAGACGCTCATTTTTAAATGGCTACCACTGAAGTTGGTGATGCTCAATTCCAAACTAACTTCCTTTGAACTCCCAGGAAATGGAAGAATGTTTCAGAAAATCATTTTAAATTGAAGTTGATCTTGATGGAGTACCTCCCCTAAGAAGGTTCTTTTTATTCCCTGCACTGAACCAGATATTTTATATGCAGGATAAGATACTTTCCCAGCTTAAAGTCTGGTAGTTGTCTTTCATGCCAGTGAAGCAGCACTGAGTTAAACTGGCTGCCAGAAATCTCAGTGAGGTTCTGCAAAAGATGGATGATGTTACAACTCAACAGGAGCAGGAGTACGAAGGGGCAAGTGGCAGGAGATGTCTTGCTGAGAACTGAGTGAAATAGAGTAGGAGTAGGGAATGGATAAATACGGGGGTTTGGGGCTTCAGACATCTTAAAGACCATTGCTTTTTCTTTGTGGTTCTTAGCTCCTTCTAAAGTCTAAACAGGTTTGGAAAAATACTGCATGAACATATTACAATGATAGTATCTGTTTCCAAAACCCACTGTCCACAGTTACCACCATCTACGGTCTCTTGTTCGCTTTCATCATGAGGTATTTGTTGACTTTCCTTGAGCACCCTGTTGTGGTTTAAATGTTGCATGTTCATGTAACAGCAGTAGTCATCTACCACTCCACCTGAGCAGGGTCATCCAGTCTTTTAACTACCTTTGCAACTTCTGGGTAGATCAATCTACAGCCTGATTAGATGTAGCATGTTAACTACTGCTACAGGAAATGCAAGGAAGCAAGAACAGAGTGTCTCAGCTATAAAACACATTGCAGACTGACAGTCAAAATGTGTCTGAAGGCAGCGCTTTGTTTCATCTTTGCCACTCAGATCGCTCTGCATTGTGGTCTTCATACATACTTCTAAATGTGGTTTTGCCTAGCGCTTCCTAGAAGCTCTGGGGCACTATCAGTATTCATACTAGAATTTTAAAGCTGAAGTTGTTTGTGTGGTCAGACTTCTGGGTAAAAATTTCAGCTGTTTGTCTCTTTTGTGGTGAAATTGTTGGTTGGGTCAGGAGGCTGTTGAACATGCTTCACAGTATGTTCTGTTATTTTTGTCCCTTACTAGTTCTTTCCTCAAGGCAAGCTGTCTTGCATGTTGTATCCTTCTCATAATCTTTGAATGGCTCTGTCACAGAGGATTTCCCATTCTGCACATGGGGTTGGGGAGGTACAGTATCACAGAAAGTGCTGTAATGAAGCAACGTAACTGATAGACCTGGGCTTGAACAAGGAGTAAATGTACATCTGCCAAAATAAAGAGGAGAAGGAAAACTCAAACTCCTCTTAAATATCAGTGTAAGATTATTGTGCAGACCATGTTGTGGAATGACCTGTGCATCCTTCAGGTATTGGTGTGGTGCAATAAGTTTGTGTCAAGATGGAGAAAAACAGTTCAGTCGGATTTCTTTTCTTTTCCTTCTTTAGTGCTGTAGTCTTCTGTGATACTCTCCCCTCTCCTCTTCGTCCCCTTAGATGACCTGGCTAGGATAAGCTCAGTCTGTGTACAATGGCTTCTAAGTACAGGTTCTCTGAAATTCTCTCCTCCATTGAGGTCATGTTCCTCACTGTTACTTTGTTCCACCAAACATAGGATTTTGGAAGTATTCAAAAAAACTACTGCATTTTATCCCACTAAACAAAGGGAATGCTTTCATATTCTTCATAGAATCTCGTAATAGTTGAGGCTGGAAGGTATCTCTGGTCCAACCTCCCCTTATTCAAAGTAGGGTCAGCAAGAGCAGGTTGCCCAGGACTATGTCTGGGTTTTGAGTATCTCCAAGAATGGAGACTCCACAGCCTCTTTGGGAATCTGTCTGTGTTCAGTACCCTTGCAGAGGAAAAGCGTTTTCTTATATGCAAGTGAAATTTCCTGTTATAATTACTGCCCACTGACTTGTTTCCTTTCCACCTTGTGTCTTCCTCACCAGTGGGACGAGCCTGGCTCCGTCTTGATTATATCCATGTCTCTTTTTTACTAGGGAGTATGGAACTGAACCCCACACTCCAGACATCTTGCCAGGGTTGAGCTAAGTGGAAGAATCACCTCTCCCAGTCTGCTTGAAATGCTCTGCCTAATGCTTCGCAGGACACTTTTGACTTTTTCCATGAAGGCACACTTCTGCTTCATGATCAGGACCAGAACCTCCAGGTCTTTTTCCAGACAGACAGCCCCCAGCTTGTAACGAGGCATGGGGTTCATAGAATCATAGAATTGCTCCATTGGGAAAGACCTTTAAGGATCATCTAGTCCAACGCAACCTAACCATATTATCTTAACTCTAACAACCCTCTGCTAAATCATGTCCCTGAGCACCACATCCAAACAGTTTTTAAACACATTCAGGGATGATGACTCAACCACCTCCCTGGGGAGCCTATTCCAGATTTCCACCCTTTCTGTAAAGTAGTTTTTTCTGATATCCAACCTAAACCTCCCCTGATGCAACTTGAGTCCACTGCCCCTCTTCCTGTCACCTGTCACGAGTGAGAAGAGACCAACCTGCAATCAGCTGCAGTTGCCTTTCAGGTGTTTGAAGAGAGCAATAAGGTCTCCCCTCAGCCTCCTCTTCCCCAGACTAAACAGCCCTGGGGTTGTTCTCCCTTGGAGGTGCACTTCGTGTTTCCTACTGTGGAATTTCATAAGGTTCTATTTACCACTTTCACATGTATGTTGAGGACTCTATGAATGGCAGAAGAACCCTCTGGTGATATCTGATATGTGATCAGATACAAAAACTAAATAGGAAAACTTGTTCAGGTTTGCTATGCACTTAATGCTTTTTTTCTTCCAAGCTGATTGGATCTGATTCTGATACCAGTACTGTCAAGTTCAGATAACATGATAATCATTCACTTTTGAAGTTGTGCATAGTATTGAGATGGTGAATCTCAGAAAAATGAGGGAAGAATATTACTTAAACAAGAACAGCAGACACTTTTATTTGAGAATCTTTACAGTATACTTTTGGAGAAAACATGGTTCAATGATTCTATTAAATGGTTGCTTGGGCTGTATAAACTGAAATACATATGCAGTGTGCGTAGATGAGAATATATTTTATTAAGGGTCATTCTTGTGATAAAAGCAAGGATTAGAGTATGCAACAGGCTAAGAATAAGTTTGAACACTGAGCACAAGTAATGAAAGAAGTGACATGAGATTTGAGGAATGAAAGGCAGAATGGCTGAGAAGTTGGGTTGCAGTCCTGACCCTCAACTTTCTGACAGTCCCTTCTTGCTCTGTAAAATGGCATGGTTTTTGTTTTGTTTTGTTTTGTTTTTACCATTGTTAATCAGAAATTGGAAATCACAATATTCACATGGGGTAGGCAATTATTATCTTTCCTTGTTTTGCAGGCATTGAAAAATGAAGTGTGAAGGTCAAAAACTTTCTCCAAGTTGCAAACCAAACACTGTGGTTCTGGCCCGTGCATCTGCCCTTAGTTGCGGCACAGTCCTTTCTAATCATTCTTCTACTTCAAAGAGGGACAGTGGTTGAGCTAGTTAGTGTTTGGGTGGCGCACTGATGATCTGTAACACTACTGACACACATACCAAGAGGACAGCGAGACCAAAAAACTTCCACAGAATAAACAAGAGTATTTACTCTTACCTGTGATAAACATGAGTTTGTTCCCTCCTGTGAAAATAGGATATATTACCTTCCATTTAGTGTCAAGAGGGAGTATGCAGCAAATAATTCCCTTTGTAAATTCACAGCCTATTTTGTTCCACAGTAATTTATGATTGTAATCAATTCTCAAGTATTAATGGTTATTTTTGTAAAACTGAACACATGAATTTATTTAAAAGTGTATGAATGTAGACAAATACAGATTTGAAATATCTATCAACGCAGAGTGCTATATACAGTTATATTTATTTTTTATTTACCAATAAAGTCATCTAATTTGAATAAAATGCTAATTGTGATTGAATAGAAAGTGTTTTAAGACCTCTAGAGATCTTACCGTCTCTTCCAAAGCAATTTTGGGGAAATTGAATTCTTCAGGCCTGAATATACATTAATACTCTTTGACTGAACCTAGTTTGATTTGAAACCTTTCTTAATGTTTCTAAAAGAGCACAATGTCTTGTTTATGTTGGAAGATAAGTGTGTTTACCTACAGACAAGATGGAAATAGATTCTGTTTACCAGCAAAAAAAATCCCTGTGGATCTTACCACAGCCACTAATGTGAGAAATATTACCATGTATGCAGAAGCACAGTGCTACATTACCGGCCTTTTTTTTATTTTTGTCTGTGGGGAAGGAGTACACTTGTTTATTCATCTTCATTTAAACATGTCTCTGCTTGTAAATGCCCCTGGTTCCACGAGGAAACCTCTCCAGTCACACTGCCAGGCCCTCTCCTTGTCAATCCTCCTGCGATAAGGCCTGAAAACAAGGCCAACTCCTTTAGGAGTAACTTTGACGCAGTTACAAAAGAAGAGGGGAAAATTTGTCCTTTCTGAAAGAAAGACAGAAGGTCATAGCCCATATCCATTTCAGGAGGGGGCAGAGGATTGGCCAGCAAGCAGGAGTACAGCTGGTGAGCCACTGCATTCACATTGACCACTTCTACCAGTTGGAGATAGACAGAAAGGGGAAGTGTTGGCCTGGGAGACAGGGTAGGGAAATGTGACTGAAGCCCCTGCAAAACTAGGCCACCGCTTGTCTCGCTGCTTATGAGAATGGCTTGGTGAACAGCTTGCTTGTAGTTTGATGTCTGCAGCTAAAGTAATTGCTTTAAGTAATTGGTGGAAATGGTTTGGTATCCAATTTGAAGCTTTTTGGGCTTACAATCACATTGTTTCACAGTATAGCATATGCTCTTTGTTTCTATTGTTCCAGATATCTTAACAGGCATCCAGACTCTGCATTTGGCCATTCAAAACAAACATCTAAGCAATTCTTTAAGTAGCTGTCTTCTCTGTAGCTTGTGGGGGCAGGTTAGGAAGGAAACTGAGGTACTGAAATTGTACCATCAAATCCAGGTTTGCAGTAACCTCTGCTCATTCATCACTTTACAGCGGAGGTAGCTAAGCCCTGTAGGATTGTTGCTCTCTGGGTGCAGTTGTGCCCCAGTGTTGGCAGCACTGAGCCAGTCTGTTCACTTATATTGGTGTGGTGGGAACCCAGAAATGACCAAATTGTTGAGAAAACTCACACCTGCCGGGTTGGACTGCACGAGGTACAGGTATATTGAGAGGTCTTAAAATGCTGTTGGGATATCTGTGAAAACTGAGTCACTGATGCCAGAGATAAGGAATTCCATGCTCTGTCTTCTGTTTAAAGCCCACAACTTCTGCTACCTCTAAGACCCATGTTGTATCCCTCCTGTAGATAAAAGTAAACTATAGTGGGAGGCTTACCCACCTAGTGATAACAGCACTCCCTGGAGCCAATGTTTTGGTCTGATCTTGCAGATTTAATAAACCTCTGCAGTTAATGCCCAGCAGTTAGATCACCTTCTGGAGAAATACATAGTGAATCTCTTCGTAGAGGTGGTGCCCAGGAAAATCAGATTTTCCTGATGCAGGGTTGGTGCTGGTCACCAAGTGCCAGGACAAGGACCTTAATTCCTCTGGATGAACAGATGTTGGGATCTAACCTCCAGTGACAACTCCTTTATTTTAAACAACAGATGTTGTTTAAAATAAGTGTACTCAAAAAGTGTACTCAAAAATGCCTATCTGGCTTGAGCTGTGAAGTGCGCAAGAGACATCGTTTATTTTCCTCTTTGTAAAATGACTGTGTATATGAATTACCTTGTACTTGGAAGTAAGGATTTTTAGAATTACATGTCAACAGAGGATACTGTTTAGATTACTTGACTTGCTTCTGTGCTTTAAATTATGAGAAACTAGGTTCAGTAACATTATTTAATGAACTTAAATAAGAGACCCATATGTAATCTTTTGTGATTACTTGGAAATGTCGTCTTCAAATTTAAACTCTCCATATGCTTATAGTAAACCTACCAGTCGGTGGAACCCTAGAGTATTTTTTATAACGTTCTTTATTGAACAAATATCATTTTAGTCTGAGACAATTCTGAATTTCTGGTTATTTAAGCTGCTTTAGCACAACATTGTTCTTTCTGGTCACTGATTGCAGTGGCTGATTTAAGTTTTATTAAGAGGACACACAGGAGGAGGACTGAGCTAAGAATTAAATACTGATTGAACACACTGACCAACCTGTTCCCAAAGTGAATGTGACTGCATAGGAATGAGGTAAGGCTAAATGTGGCGATGTAAATGGTCTGTGATCTGAAGTTTGTCCTTTAGTAGCAGTGTATTTTGGCTACACAGCTAGAAAGAAGCACTGCATGTAAACTGGGTGCAGCCCCTGTCTAAACAGGCAGTCTGGGTTGTAACATCTCTACTTATTTATAAGTCTGCAAATTACTCTTTGAAGGACAAGTTCCATTAAACTGTTGTCAGAAAGCTAGCAGAGTAGCATCAGCATTGCACTATCCAGAAAACAATTTATCATTACCATTGATCAACCTTGACAGTGGTTTCTTTGTTATTAATAAGGTAGGGCATATGTTTTTGTTTTCAGTACTTCCTTGCCACTGTCTTGGTGAATTTTTAATCTGTTACATAAACTGTTAGTTTCTGATAACTATGGCATCTTAATTGGGACTTTTTCTATTAACAGTGCCTTGATCTTTCCTATCTGTCCCATTTTGAGCATTGGAGAAACCACGTTTTGACTGTGAGGGTGGAAACTGGGGGGAATTAATTCCAGATTTGAACAAGAATTGGCAAGTCGAATTAGAGATTAATTTCCTTTACCCAGGCTGCTGACCATATGAATCAGCTCGTTGAAGTGGCTGGTGCAAACTGTCTTGCCTCATTAGCATGGGTGACTTTATGCTTTCTGCACTTGGAGGGAGGGAGAGGAGGGGAGCCCAGTGCCAAGCCAGCAGTATTTCATAGGCTTCTTGGGTACAAACAAATGGGTTCCTCCTGTCCCCTTACCAAGAAGGGAAAGAACTACTACTGTGGCCCTGATAATACTGCTGTTTATCTTGCCTTTCTAGGCCACTCTTCTTTCCCAATGACCAATGGATCTGAGTTGTTTTCCAAAACTAGCTCTAGGCTAGTGGTGCTCTCCACATTTTTTACACACCAGCTCGCTATAAGAAGGAGGCGCAGGATGGTGTCCAGAGAAGTTGAGCACATCTTATGAAGAGCAACAGAAGGAACTGGGATAGCTCAGTTTGGAGAAGTGAAGACTCAGGGGAGACCTTATTGCTCTTTACAGCTTCCTGAAATGAGGCTGTAGTTTGGTGATAGTCGGCCTCTTCTCCCATGTAACAGCAGTAGAATGAAAGGGAATGACCTCAGGTTGTTCCAGGGGAGGTTCAGGTTGGATATTTGAAAAAATTTCTTCTCAAAAAGGGTGGTGAGGCATTGGAACAGGCTGCCCAAGGAGTCACCATCCCTGGAGGTGTTCAGGAACAGGATAGATGTGACACTGAGGGACATGGTTAGCAGTGTTGGTGATGGGCTGATGGATGAACTAGATGATCTTGGAGGTCTTTTCCAGCCTTAGCAATTCTGTGATTTCCTGACATTGGGCCATACTACATTTAAAACTAAAGCAAAACGAACAATCGACAATAACAAAACACAACCATCCAAACAAAACCAAATACAAAGTAATTAAGAAAGAAAGAAAGAAAAAAAAAACCTTCTTCCATTTTGCCTTTTCTTCCTCACACACTTTGTCTGTGCCCTTGGCATAATTCTCAGTCATGCTGCAGTGAGATGCCTAGCTTTCTGCTGATAGATTCAAGGGGCAATAGTCACTGATTCACAAAACTGTTCTGAAGGATAGCACTCAAAATGTCTGGTATCTGTTAATTAAAACTTACTGCAGTATTTTTTTTCTTACTTTGATAAGCTTTTCTTGTTTGTGTTTTGTGTTCACAAGTACCTCCCTTGGACCTGAGTATGTTTCAACTACAAAATACAAAGTTTGCCTCTTCATCAGTCTCTGCAGGAAACTCCGAGCACCTCATATACTCATTTTTTTAATTTATTTTTCCCCAAGCTAATTTAGTAATATTAGTGGTGTTTCATACAAGTACGTTTAGGAGTACATATATCACAGAATCACAGAATCACAGAATGGCCTGGGTTGGAAGGGACCTCAAGGATCATGAATCTCCAACCCCCCTGCCATAGGAATATGTTCTGTCTATTGTTATTGTCTGTTGGGCTTGCAACTGGTGGCTCTACATAGGAAATATTCCTAGATCTTAATCCAGAGGAAACGTTAAGCCTGCTGCTATTTTTTGATCTTTTGAGAATTTCAGGGATGGAAAGAACTGTGAAAAGTTCAAAGTACAGTTGTCTCATTCCATAATGGAGTTGCATATAAACCACATGGCAACATCATACATCTCTGACAGAAGTACTTCCGCTGAACTTGCAGTGTTCACAAGGAATACCTCTGGCTTGTGAGGAATGTAACAGTGGTGATCTGCCTGAAATAAGTAAGACAAAAACTTCATTACTTCATTGTAAGGAGAGTAGTTACTGGTGCCTGTCTCTGGAACAGCTGTTTTAAGCGCAAGTGATGAACCCTAGGGTTTATCTGCATGGCATAGAAGACAAAGCACCCCATCAGTGTTGCCTGTCACTTGTGGCCAGTCTCTTCATTGGGAGATCCTGTAGGTTTTTCCTTTACAATGTTAAACTATGCAGCTTCTACAATATGAGAAAGTTGTAGGCATATTTACTTATTAACTGAGTTGGCATTGCAGCAGCGGATTCTGATCGCTCTGAAGTATGCTTTGCAAGTGCTCTTCTAACACAGGAAAAAAAATGCTGAGGATGCTCCATTCTTCTGGCAGGCTTAAGGAAACTTGTGCATACATGGATATAGCAAATATATACTTATACACATTTTTACACTTAAAGTAGTAATGGTTCCAGGCTTCACTGGCACACCGGAGATGGAGTCATTCCAAATTTTCACAGAATCGCAGAATTGCAGGGGTTAGAAGGGACCTCAAAGAAATCATTGAGGCCAACCCCCTGCTAAAGTAGTTGCCCTACAGTAGGTTGCATAGGTAGGTGTCCAAATGGGCCTTGAATATCTCCATAGAAGGAGACTCCACAACCTCTCCGGGAAGCCTGTTCCACTGCTCTGTCACTCTTACTGTGAAGAAGGTCTTCCACATGTTAGTACGGAAATTCCTGTGTTCAAGTTTTAGGCCATTACTCCTTCTCCTATCCCTATGCAACACTGAGAAGAGCCTGGCCTCATCCATTTGCCTCCCATCTCCTTTTAGACATTTATAAAAATTTATCAGATCACTTCTCAGTCTCCTTCTCCCCAGGCTGAGCAGACCCTCGTGTTTTCCTCGTATTTCAATTAGAATCCAAATCATCTGCCATAATTCTGGAAAAATCCTTCCTAACTGTTCAATTGGGTGGAAGATTTGTTAGTTTAAACCTTAGTCTAATTTATTTAAAATATGTATGACCTTTTCAAAGACTTATACCCACCTCCAATCCAAGTAAGAGAGTATTTCTTTGAAGCCCTTTGATACTGAAGCTGCCAGCATTTAAAGACCTAGATCAAGAAGGTGTTCTCTCTGTGCTCACTTATCAGGGAGTCACAGAGTAAGTTTAAAAAATGAAAAGATGTCCCAGAAGAGACTCTTCCTGCATCTGCTTCCTACACAGATAGAAGCACAATAGAATAGAGTATTTCTTTCCTCCTTTGTTCTCTGTCCTATGTTTTCTATTAGGATCACTTATTTTATTACTCTTGTTAGTAAAAATAAGATCCAGCACTAAAACATTTAGGAAACACTGCATTGTCTGCACTGCAGGCCATTAAATCTTTGCAAATCAGCCCTGGAATATCATCCTTTTCAATACATCATTATCTTTTTTGCATGGCAGGATGCTCTAATTGCAAACTGTCTAGATGAGATCCCACAAGTGCATTATAAAACCACCACAAAGCGTAATTGAGTGAGTCTTAAGCATTCTTGGCAATAGTCAGTCTTTTCTACCCCAGTGGCTTGTGAAGGTATTGAAGGAAAGGATAATTTCAATGTCTGTAAAAGTATTGGCTACTTATTTTTACAGCGAGGAAAATCATTTTGTGGATGGAGGAGAGGAAGGGAATCTCCAGCAATAAAAATGACAGAACAAATCCATTACTGACCTAAAAAAAGTGCCTTACGTTTCAGCAGCTTCACTAGATTGCCTGCCAGTAGCCAAGCACTAAACTAACACTCTTTATACATTCCTTTTTTCTTTGTATTCAGAAGAATTCACATTTTAAATCTATCTTCTGCTCCTGCCCAACTAAAGCAAGACAGATGTCATGTGCATACTCATCTAAATTAGACTCCTGGCCATTTCTTAACTTTCTTTCAAATGTGTTAATGCAAACGAAGAAGGCAGCACTCCACATAATTACTGGAAAGGGTGCAACACTTCACTGGATTTTAATTCTTGGATGTGCAGCCTACTGCACAGATTGTCAAGTGTCTGAAGTCAAACTCACTTCTGTCCAAGGTGACCATTCTGCTCATCTCCCATGCCAAGTGATTGGTTCCCAAACTTAGGTTTCCTTTAGAAAGCTGTGAGTGGCCATTCCTGCATTTGGACACATCTGGAAGTGTTTGGTAGGACCATTTGCATTGGAAGGTCTGGAACCAGATTTAGTAACTGCTAGAGCATTATCTGCTTGTTGCCTGTTGGTTCAGGCATGTTCCAAAATAGTGATGCCCATCCGTTTGTTGGCTGCTGCACTGTTAAGAAGGTAAATGTAATGGCCATACATTCTTCTTTTTAATGGTTATTGGTTTGGAATTTTCTTATTTTCACATATCTTCTTCAAAATAAAGTCAGCATAGCATGGGGAAGTTTAGATCTCTAAGGTCTCAGAAAATGAGCACTGAAAAACCACTGATGCCAGGAGGAAGACAAAGAAAGCACCTAACT
>PPHD01014654.1:0-16571 GCA_002909625.1 Bambusicola thoracicus
ACCGGGCCGGACCAGCCCTTAAACCGTCGACATAAGTGGTTTCACAACAGTCCTGTGTGTGGAAAGTCCCACAGAAGGGAAATGGATATCACACCTACCACTAAGCTGTGGAAAGGCTCTGCCAACACGCATGCTGCAGACCCACTGCAGCAAGGAACTCCCCGACTTGGACTGCCAAGGACATCTCACTGAGCCATTATCTCAGTACAAAATTCAGTTTACAAAAAGATATTCTCTATATCATCCTCCCAGTTCTTCTCTCACAGACCACAGAGGTATTATGTGAGCAAACAGGAAGGGGTGCTGGGCTCCCCCATTCTTCCTTCAGCACCCTATTTTCTCCATGGACACTGTCCTGATCACTCTAAACTCCCCAGAATTTTCACTTAAGTCTTTTCAGAAGTCAAAATAATGCTTCAACACATAAGTGGCAGAGAAAAAGACAACTATGAAGTTAAAAATAACTGTAGATTATTCTCACAATTGTTTGGTGAGACAGGGAACAAAGCACATTAGCAAACCAAGATATTATGCAACTTACCCCATGGAGTATCTTTTGATTATGCTTATTAGAGAGCTCCTATCCCAAACTCCAAATTACCCTAATTTGAAACACATTAGACTTTTCTAATCTAAAATACTAACCAAATAACCAAAAGTAACTAGATCTTACGAGAACCAGAAACTTTTTTTCCCCTTGGCCTCTAACTATAAACAAATTACTTTGGGTGTCTGGCAACAAGAGCATTTAAAGTGCTTTATATCCTTGTAACAGCTCAGGGCTAGTTCTGCTCACAATAATTCAGTTAGGACCAAATTCTAAAAAGACTACATCTCTTGCCATTTTTCCCCACACAAAGTCCCCCAGTTTTTCTTTATTTTTCTGTCCCCTAGGAGTACTTCACAAATATGCAACAATACTTCTTTTCTTTTCAATCCTTCATCAATTCAAAAAACCTCCCATAAAACATATTATTCCTTCATATATAGCACTTCAAGCTTTTATCAGCGAACACAGCACACAACAGTCACCACAAAGGAAATGCTAGAGGATGGTGGAAATGAACTTCCCCTTTCTCACATTTGCAGACAAACTAGAAAGTCATACTGTAATTTCAAATTAGAGAAATTTACACTAAGATTTATTTATTTATTAGTTATGAAGTTTATGTAGGAAGTTGAAACAAATGGAATAGAAAATGAAAACGGCCAACAAGGTGAAACTTTTATTCACTAAGGAAAAGTTTGTTTATTACATAGAAAGTTCAGCATAGGAACTATTACTCTTCCTGACCTCTGATAAAATCATTTTAAGAGATCCCTAAATGACAATATGATTTTATCAGTGCTACTAGAATACAAATACCTGGAACTTGTTTCAACTTGTGGTAGCAGATTGTTTGCATTTAAGAAATCTACATGGAATCTATGAGAATCAAGCCTTTGTAGCGCAGAAGTCTACACATGTTGCACATTGGGGCACAATTACAAAACTAAATTATTTGGTGATATATAGAAGTTTTTACCTCTCCCGGAAGGCTATCAACTACACATATCCTCAAAAAGGTACAACTATTAGTATTAGCAGTTTCTCAGTGGCACAGCCCTATAACCAAGAATCCTGACCAGTAAACATCAGACATGTACAAGAAGGATGGTCAGGCACTGGAACAAGCTTCTCAAGGTAGTGGTCATAGGCCCAAGCTGCCAGAGTTCAGGAAGTGCTCAGACAACACTCTCGGACATAGAATTTGAATTTTGAGCAGTCCTATGTACAGTGAGGAGCTAGATGCTACAGTGGGTCCCTTCCAACTCAGGAAGCATCTACAATTCAAAATGTCAATATAACTCAAAAAATTGAACGTAATTTATATCTGAACGGCATTTGAACAGCATCATAAAGCCATAAAAAAAAAAACCAAAGCCACACAAAGATGGGATACTCTAACACCACTTGAACCTTGGTAAGCCCACATAGTCAAAGGTGGAAGACAGGTTACTTAAAATAGTGAGTCTGAGTTTGTAAGATTTACCTCCTGCTTTGAATCACCTATGGCGGGCTGTGTCTTTCCCTGCTGATTATAAAAACATCCTAAACCCACTGAGTGGTTTGAATGGACCAGAAGAATATTCCAAAAGCTATATTTATCAAGGTGCTCAGAATCACCAACATCAATAACTGAAGTGGTGTAGCAATCCTGAGATGACAGGAAAACACCACGCTCATTTAGTCTGGGGCCTGTGGAAAGAGGCAATGACATCAGCCTCAGACTTTCCTTAGGCAAAAGAGCAGAAGATAAAGCATGGTCAAGCACACTTGCCCTTCTGGCCCAAGTACATAGTGACAAGCACTGAAGAAGAAACACAGTCTCTTTCATCGGAGGATGAACACACAACTGCTGTAACAGCTTTATTTATATCCAAGAAACATCTCAAGATCATAGTCAAATTAAACTCAGAGCCTGGACAGAGCCAGCAACTAAATCAATATATTCCAATTCCTATAAAAACCTCATTGACTGTCTTCAGCTTAGCTAGGAAGACATCTTCAACACTATTTTGTTTATACCGAACAAGAAAATTGTTTCTGTTCTGTTCTCCCCTCAGCTGCTGTTCATTAACTTCAAAGCCATTCAACTTACTAAAATATAACAATTACTGTGAAAACAGTAGATGCATATAAGCTTAAACACAGATTTCTGAATGTTGAAATGAGCAATACTCTCACAGTAAATATGATGCATTAAATGTCTATGGTTCCCCAGGATGTGGAAGCATAAGATACTGGTATGTAAAAATCACCAGTAGAAAATGAAGTTTTGCAATAATTTACAGGCCACCATACCTAAAACTTCTAGGATAAAGTCATTTCTACACAACACAGAAATGGTCTTTGCTAGCTGTAAATTGATCTTGCTCTGGCTTATCCTCAAAAGTCTGCCTGAATGTGCCTCTCTTTCTCAGCTGTCCCCAAGAGTAGTGGGTTAACAGTCTGAGGATCTTTGGCACAATAAAACTGATTTAGCACTAGCATCACTCACAGTACGGGCCCCTGCAAATGTCAATAATTAAACATATACTCAGCACAGATGTGAGTACAACTAGCATTTTGACTTGAAATTTACTGATCAACTAGCTTCTCATTAACCTTGCAAACAAAAATTCAATGGCAACCTCTAATTCCTTGTCCCAGTTGTAGATCGTGAAGCCATTCACACAACATTTCATAAAAATATAGGCAGATCTATTTCATAACATGCATACCCACTATTTATTATTCATATACCAATAAAGGGGAAATATTTATGTTGCTCTAATGCTAACTGCACAGACCTTCCCTCTGACAAAGATGTGGCAGCACAAACTTAATGAGTTTCACAAGTCTCAATTCATTCTATTGAATTTGGGCTTATGAAGTGAAGTATAAAACACAGGTAGTTTTGTTGCAGGCAGTCACACTCCTCCACATTAACTGTGTGTTTTCCTTCCTTGCAATATGATTGCTGAACCTGCAAGAGTTGCTGGGAGCCACATGGCCCGTGAACCACACAAGTGGATGCCAACACTCCTGGTACCTGTGCTGCAGGGATACCACCAAGTGCTGATGTTCTTCAAAATACAGGCTTGTTACATCCTAATATCAAAAGCTTTCTAAAAGATGGACATCCATACATTTCAGACAGCTACAACACTGGTAGAGATTAGTGGAAAAGTTTAGGTCACGAGGATTAGATCACCCTCAAAGCAGAAAGCCAAAGTAGGAATCCACATGACAGGAGAGATCAGACTAAGACCAAGCTTCAATTTAACATCAAGGGAATGAGAGAAAAGAGGTAAATAACTAGCTCTAAAAACTTATCCATGCTCTTGCCTAGTACAACACTTCTGACTCAGTGGCATTTCCCAGTCTCTGCTTAGTGGCTAACCATTTCTGCTATCTTCTTTATCTGCTTCCAGATACAAAAAACACTTCCTGGACAACATTACAATTTTTTGTCTGTCTGCACCTTTCTATTGACTGACAGAGCAAATTTTCCATCTTCTCACTCTTATTTATAAATACTGACACACTTCAATGCAAATCTGATATAGAGATTGGTAACCGCATGTGATGTAAATAGAGAAGTCTTATATTTTGTGGCAAGTATGCAGTGGCAGAGGGAGGTCACGTCACCATGGGTACATCGGTACAGCTTCATTAAAACCCAGTGGGATTGCAGAAATAAGAAGCAAGCTAGCCTTCCCATATCCCAAATGAATTCTCATGACACATTCAGTATTCCTTTACAAGAATGCGTACCTTCTGCCTGTCAGATCTTAGAAGAGGCCTAGCTAACAGTTCCATGAATTTCCAAGTTATTTCTCATGCAAAGTAAAAAAGAACTACTGAATGTTGATGCTGCCACCACAGAACTAACAAAAAGGATATGAAACTGAAAAACTGTGCAATGCTACATTTGACTTCAAACAAATTACAACAGAAGTCCATTAATTTTGTCACATTTGAACAGAAAGAGTACCTTTAAAGAGTAGAAGACCCGCAGCAACAGTAAGAATCAAGACAACTCATTTTCAGGCCTTCACAAACTGATGGCATTTGTTCACAAACAGAAAAATCAGAAAATTAAAATTACTGCCTCCCACATTTTTTCCAAAGTGACACCAGGGCGATCAGAATGGTGCTGAGAATGGTGAGTATGAGAAGCTTTAAGTAAAAAATAAACAACCTGCACAACTTGCCTAAGGAAAATGTCTTCTGTCACTTAAGTAATCCAAGGTCTTGCATCCTACGGGCTTACATGCAGAGTTCACCTCTTTTAAGGAGCAGAGCACGGTATCCAGCAACACTGGGTCCTTGACAGAGCCTAGATACTCTGCACACACACAAAAAAAAGGTCTGGAGACACACCACTTCTACAGCTGAATACGGTTAACCTTCAACTCTCATCCTGAAAAGTTGGAGGAGCTAGAGCAAGTTGGTGTTAGTGGTTGCTTCACAAGCAATATAGTTGATACGCAGTCCTACATACTTAAAAGCAAGATATTAAATAAGAACAAATACTAAAATATACTCTTACAACTATCTACTATGTCTACCCAATGAAGACACCATACAATCTTGTCAATTTGCTCCAGTGCCCTGCCTTCTTAGTAGTAGCACATATTTACTGCTGGCTAAAATGCACTGGTAGTACACCAGAGTAAGACATGACTAATTCACAGGATTTGCAGAATTAGGCTGCAGTCTAAAAATAATATGGCAAAGTTAAAGGAAGATAAACCTCCTCTGGTATATGCAGAGATGAAGAAAACGAAGAAAAGGTCTATCACTGAAATCATTATGTTGCCATGGAAAAATGCTTTAACGAAGCTCTACTGGAGTAGAATTGCCATCCATGTTTGTATGTCACTTTAAAGTGATAGATATCTAGGCGCCAAAAAAAAAAGTAAGAGCAGTAGGGAAGGGGACACAAAGCAGCCGCAGCAAAGAAATAGTTCCCACTTGAAAAATGCACAAATCAGCCTCTTACACTGCAGCTTTTCTTAAATTATTCCTTTTCATTTCATCAGTACCTACCACAGAGGATTGTCAAATTGTTCACAAATTCCAGCTGGATGTGGCAATAATAACAGCAAAAATCTGGGGAGATGGAGGAAGGGAGAAAGGAGAGAAGTAGGGATAAAAATGAAACCATGTCATCCTGTTCTCCATCCTTCATCACTAGAAATTCATTTGTTTCAAGCTGTCTTCTTAGAAGACAGGTGGAAACAGCACCTGACTTCAGAAACAGGAGGTTATTTCTGGGGAGTAATTTCTGCAGGGCAATCAGGCTCCTTTTCAACAGGGAACCGCTTTGCAGGAGGTCACAAGAGAGGTCTCAGGAGGGGTGTATGGAGCCTGGTAGATGTTCTTTAATTTGTGCTCCCTGAGTGGGCAGAGAGGCAGGCTAATAAGAGTGCTTTCAGGCACAAAAAAGGAAGTCGTCTTCCTCCTTGTAATCCTTTTAAAAGGAGCCACTGTGTCAATATTCCTTTTTTTTTTTTCTCCTTAAAAAAAAAAGTTAGTATAGCAATTATCTTACAAAGTACAAAGGATATTATAGTAAAGAAACCTCAAAGTGCTGTGGGTGAGAGCGGGAAAGAAGAAAAACCCTCAGTCCTTGTTGTCAAGCTGCTTTCAAGGCTGGATGTTATGCCTGGCACATGACCAAAAAAAGGAGGGATTGGGGTTCCCCCCCCCTCCATTGGTAGTGGTTGCTTGGTTGTTTCTTGTCCTTTTTATTTTTCCCGTATGAAAGCTGAGCAGCTACTGACTGCCTCTGAAGTGGGTGACAATACGGGCACAGAAATGAAAAGATTAGCTGGTTTGGGTGGGGTTTTGTTGTTGTTACCACTGAGCTGTCTGTAGTTTTGCTTGTTGGTTTTCAGTTGTTTTTTTTATGAGGGGGAGTTGTTAACTGAAAGCCAGTCTTCCAAGTTTCTTCCTGTAAACTTAACTGGGAAAAGATTTCTACTTTAGGAAACAGTAGCAAATTACTATCAGCTCAGAGTTAAGGCAGGAACTTTGCAAGTACTGAGGTGGCCAGAGGATCTCTTTCCTTTCACACATAGAACATGTCCTAGCCACATATAGGCATGCATCAGCTTCAGGAGGCAAGGCATCTCACCCTAGCCATAGAACAACGCTACGAGGCAAAGACATAGGGAAAAGTCAACAAGTTCACCAAGCTGCAATTTCATCCCAGCCATCACTCTGCAAACATCTCACCATTCAGCCACAGCTCCTTTGAAGCCCAGCCTGCATTTATGTTTCTCATGTTCTGGTCTGGTTCTGTGACGCTTGCCAAAATTGTAAATGTCTGAGAATTACTGTTGTCCCAGTGCAGAATAACCATAACAACAAGCTTATGATGTGCAAGTCAGGACTCAAATGGGTATGAGACTCAATCTTCTTAGGCTGCATTTATCAGGCAAAAATTTAAAGAGAATCTCAGTAACAAGAAGTGAGATTTAATTCACAAATAAATGCTTCCCTCTAATGCAAGTATTGCACAAAACACTAAGAGAGATCAAAGACAGCAAATAGAAGGAGCTCTGAGGGAAACAGTACAGAACTACTTTGTCATACGTGCATGTCATATGTTGAGTGTCTCAAATAACGCTGTTTCTGAACAGGCTGTGGAAGAAATTATTCTGACTATATTTCAGGTATCCTTACTAGCACATTGCCTCAAAAAAAGGGGTCGTAAACTCAATGTAACTATTCACTTCAACTTAGCTCATAGTGACACATCACAGGAACAACGCAAATATGACCAGAGCTAGAGAGAAATCTAGGCTGCTGTCCTTCTCTCAAGAATGAGACGTTCAAGAGGATAGAGCCAATCAAAGCCAGTGATAAAATTCACATTGATGTCAGTGATCAAAAAATCAGAATAATGTGTTGCTCACTCAGGGAAAAGTTAATTTTCTCCTCATACAAAATGACTCAAAAATGAGAATCCTTTCTCTGATGTCTGGCAGTAGGCAGTCTGCCTTGCTCAAGCTAGCTAAGTTGAACTTACGTTTGTAATAAACACAGCCAAATATCCTGACATGTCTGATTCTATAGTACTTTGTCTCATTTTCCTCAGATGTTGCACCACAGAATCCAAAAAATAATTTTCCTTGTGGAAGTTGTGTGGCCACTTCCCACGACAAGTTCGTTCTGATGATGGCACTGTCCCACAGAAAGTTCACTCAAAAATCACTTGACGCTTCTGACTGTAAAGAGAGGTGGTGAATTAAATCAGCAGTTCACAAGGGCAGAAGCATGCATGAATAAGCTGCTGTCTCATGCTACAAAAACAATAGGGCTTCTTCTATAATGGACAGTTTAAGGACCGGTGAGTACCTACACACTTACACAGTGAGGTATGTTGCCCATTCACTAACAGCAGCAGTGCTCACATGGAGTACACTTATCTGCACATGAATATTTCACAGAATCATGGATTCATTTAGGCTGGAAAAGACCACTAAGATCATCTAGTCCACCTGTCAACCCATCATTACCGTGCACACTAATCCATGTTTCTCAATGCCACATCCCCCCTTTACTTAAAAACTTCCAAGGATGGTGACTCCACCACCTCCATGGACAGCCTGTTCCAATATCTCATCATTTGCTGGATCAGGACTTTAATATCCAAGATGAACAATCTTATCTATTTTTATTTATACTTAAGATGCAATTTTAGTTTGAAAGTTGGAGGTGAAAATTAATATTAGTTTTTATCTTTTTGCCAATCCTCCCAAAAGTTTACTCTAAAGTGAGAAAAAGAACACCATAACAGGATTTGATATCACTTCCTTTGATATGTGAAACAAAAACAGTGACTGCAGGAGACTGAGAAATGTTAATGGAAAATTAAAGGTGATGAATAGCCCACAGGAAGCCTCACTTATTTCCCTGAATGCAAGACTAAGAATCAAATTAATAATAGAAAAGAAAGACTACAAGATCAAATCACATTTTGGTTCTTACCTAAGCATATATTCATTCCACATCCCATAACACTTTCCATCTGTTAGTTCCAAGCTTTGCTTCATCATGTATAAAAAAATTTCTGATGAATCCATAAGATCTGATACTCTATTTCTGCTCAAGCTGTAAGTATTTGTCACAAATTCAAAGAGCAAATCCTGTTTGCCTGCCTCACAAATACTGTCCTGCTGTTTTCCCTTGGATTAGTCATGTGAACAAAGAAAACAATACTCTTCTAAAATAAATATACAATTGGTACCATAAATATCCTACCACATTTAATCCCATAAGAAAATAATTTGTTCTTATTACTAATAGAAGACCTCTTTGCTTTTCTCAGAAGAGAGCATTAACATTTTTATTGAACTACTGCAAGAGAAGGACAGCTGTTAACTGTTTTAATTACCTGACACTTGCCTTTCACCCTGACTGAAAAGGAACAGGTTTAGGGGGCAACTTCTGTGTTCCAACTACAACAGTAGCACATCTTTAAAGATGGTAGGGAGATAGGAGGAGAAAAATGAAAATTCTCACCACCCCTTGCTTTCATTTGATCAATCAAAACAAAAGGGGGGGGGGAGATGTGGAAAGGGGGAGGTATCTTGCCATGTCTACAACTGCTCACAAAAGGAAACTGAGTCTCATATCCTGCTGAAGACCTGTCATAGCAGGATCTCTGAAGGCATTACATTGCTGCTGATCAAGGAACACCATTGCGCACATCCCAGTATTTCCTTCCATCTTACTTTTACTCCTCCAGCTCCCTGCTATGTTGAGACTATCTTTGTTGGCATGCTTCAATTTTGGGTCTACATCAGTAAATATAATTAAGGTTGAACTTGGCTCAGATTACAAGAAGTGAAGCATCAAGATTTCTGTAATTCAGGCTTACACTGAGTACCCAGAACAGCAGAAGCATTAGGCACAGAATAGCATATCTCCTGCTAAATTCCCTAAAAAACCAGCTCTCTAATATGATAAAAATGCACCTGAAACGTTTCTTTCTTGTCTCTTTTTTAAAACATGATGAAGAGACAAAGCAGTGCCTGCTTCAACAACCCAGATTTCTTCCGTGTGCAATTTAAGATTGTTACCACTGAGAAACATTGAGTAAGCAGTCCCTGCTCTTCAGAAGTGGATCAGCTCAGTACAACAGAATAGCAGAGCTTTACTAAAAGTGGTATTAAATGCACAAGTCTCTCATTTTGTTTCCCAGTCAAGAACTTTCCGGTCAATAGATAAATAGAAATCCAGATATAATTAAATGAATTTAAGACTTTAAATTGGTGCATTTTTGTGTTGTATGCTAGTGGGGGTGTTGCACATACTTCCAATGCATCTGCCCTTATTAAATAATCAGATGAAGGACTGCGTAAAAGCATTCCCACTACTACAGAACAAAAATCCTAGACAAACAATTTGTTCAAGTCATACATCATTTGCTTGTAACAGACTCAATATAACATCCAGACAAAGTCATCTGTTACCACGCTTGTGCTGAAGACTTCAGGGATCACCTTCATCACAGCAGTTAACAGCTCAAATAAATCTCGTGGTAAAATCCACAAGTTGTTTTGCTTTGTTTTTAACCTCCATGTCATAAGAAACAAAATTCAGCAATTCAGACTGTCCAGAAAGGCTTTCACCAGACAGTTCATGGCTTACCAGAAGAATCATGAAGACAAAAGCCCTACTAGTTCCCTCTGCACACTTCTCTCTTCTCCAAGTCATAATTTTCTAACAGCCCAGTGATGATGGGAGCCAGAGACTGAAATTAGGCAAGTGTGTCCTGTTTGTGGCTTTCTATTAATGTGTACGGCAGCTGGAGACAGTGCCACAGAATCATACTGCTCCCCTCAAACCACTAACAAGCATGCTGTGAGCCCACAGTTTAGGAACCACTGTCAAATTTCAAGCTAAAAAAAAAACGAAGGCATAAAAGAATGCATTAAGATTACCCTGTCACACTAAGCATATTCCATATGTTTAAGACCTCCTGTGATCTTATGACAGTGAACTAATGCATTACATAGACTNGACCACTGTCAAATTTCAAGCTAAAAAAAAAAACGAAGGCATAAAAGAATGCATTAAGATTACCCTGTCACACTAAGCATATTCCATATGTTTAAGACCTCCTGTGATCTTATGACAGTGAACTAATGCATTACATAGACTTGAAGAAAAATAATCAGCTCAGTTTAAAACTAATTTGTGCATGTACANTGAAGAAAAATAATCAGCTCAGTTTAAAACTAATTTGTGCATGTACATTTGGCTGAAATCTAGTCACAGATACCTAAAATAAAAATCAAGCAGTCACTTCATCTAAACATTCCTTTGGCTACCTTAGATTATTTTGTTCCCACATCTCTTGACGTTACTGCTGCCTCCATTCTCATTAGCCCTAGTGAAGCTCTTAACTAGCACTGCCAAACTACCACAAGTAAACTCAAAGCTAAAAGAAACTAAGATGCAGAGACAAAGGTAAACTATGGAACAAAACCAGCTTTGCTCAAGACATTTTAGTTCCTCCGAGAGTCCAAAGTAAAAGCCATTTTCTTTTGAGTATGACTTAACACCGAGATTTTTAGTGTCACTTCACTTTTATCACAGTTTGTGAACACTCGGGAGATGGACATTTACCAGTTCTCCATCAGTCTTTAAGTTTTGGCCACAGTAAACAGACAACAGAATTGTCTTAATACTACTACTACTACTACTACTAATAATAATAATACAGAATGCGATTAAAAGAACAAAAGAGCATGAATCCTAGATCTCCTCTCCCTCCAAAGAAGAAAATTTGTTTCCCAGTTTCACAGGCTCTCCTGCCTGACACCCTCCTGCCAAGTTACAGAAGTAGAACATGCACTTCTACGTCCAGTTTCCATTTCAGAGGAAACCACAAAACCTCAGGCACATAGCCTTTGTGTTCATGCACATCTCGTTTTACTTGACTCTTGGTTTTGTACTGTGGATTTATAAACAGCGAGCAAAATCCCACAGAAATGGTACACTATCCACATGGAGTTTTAAGCAGTTTTAAAATGATAGTCTATTGCCTGAAGAAAATAAAAGACTTGTGTCCCTTTAAGGTAAATTATATACAAGGTTTGCCTTAAATGCAATTTTTTTTTTTAAACATGCTACTCTAGCTTTAAAATCTAAAAACATTACAAATGAATTTTCAAGCTATAATGGGCAAATTCTCTTCTAACACACAAAATGCCAAAACCTCCTGACTGGCATTTTTTAAACAAAACAGTTACTTTTGTTCTTCTTAGTAATTATTTAAGATCTAATCCGATCACATCCATCTCTTTTCCTGGCCCTAATTCAAGTCATAGCTAAAATGTTATCAGTATAGCAAAAATTGTCAGTTATCACTACAGAAAATTCAAAGGTATTTTGACAATGCATCTTGCTCAGAATTTCCCTCTCAAAAAAGGAGTAATGAAATCAGAGATATGACTCTTAAATTGCAGTGCTAACAATCATTTGCTATCTGTGATTACATTCAGTTCCCTTGGAAAATTCATGGCTTAGAGAATACCTCCACAGAAAAATGCTACGAGACAAATCAGGATGCAGTAAGCCACACGCTTTGCTCTTAGATCAAACTTCTTCACAATGCCTCCCCATCAACTCACAGCTTCACTGAAGTCTCTTTGCTTCTCATTCCCTGTGCCATTCAAGCTGGTCATCAGGGCCCTGAGTAATAGCCACCCATTAAAACACCAGCTACACAGTTATGCAGAGACTTCTCAGGAAGATGAGTTGTCTCTGTTTGTTGATAATTTAACATGAAAGGTTAAAAAAAAAACTTAAGGGTAGAGCATGGAAACAGAAGATAAATTAGTGCTAGTTCAAACAGCTGCAGGACACACAGGATGGCATTGTCATCTCTGACTTACAGCAAAGGACAGGACAAACACTGAAACAACTTGTGACTAAGGATACGGTGTTGTGGTTTCATTACAAGATCAGTGGATATAAGCACTTAAATATCAGAATATCTTAAATGAAATATGGACTTACCACTGCCTTATTTAATTTGCTGCAAGATAGAGTTATCTTTACTTGTGTCCCTAACCTCAATCTCCCCACGTTTGCCCAGTATTGAGTCAGGACTGAACTAGAGGCTCTTCTCACTGGCATGTTTCCAATCACCACTCTCAGACAGATGCAACTTGCAGTTACTACAGTCTAACAGCTAACCGCAAAAGTATACAAAAGCAGTAAAGTCACGCTGTCATTTTTGCAGCATTATTCTTTTACAGTAAAAAGCAACGTTTGGTCCTTGGCATTTCAGATAATTGCTTTTCAAGCTAGAAAAATAAGAAAAAATTAACTAGTGCTGATGAGCAGTAGGTGCACTTTTATTAGGAAAATAATATTTAATAGACCAAATTTGACATTGCATTAAGTGTCACCCAACTAATAGTTTCTAGATAATTTTCTCTTATTAATTCAAGCCAAGACACTGATTCATAGTAGGTGTAGTTTAACAAATCTACTTTGTATTTTTCTACAGCATATTGACTAGCATTTTCTTCTCAGATTTATTCCACATTGTTTTATCAGGATTTTTACTCTACAGAGTAATCACAGTGTGCTGACTTTATTTGCCATTCACAGATTCACATTCTGACGTATGCTGGTTAACAAAGACTGGTTGAAAAGTAACTTCAAAGAGTGTCTTGGTACCTGACTGGACTGATTTTTAAGCATTTTCAGAAAAAATAATCTTGCTTCGAAATTCCTGAAAACCAATATAGATGGTATTCTGAAATTGAAGTTACACTTAAGCAGTGAGAACTTCTACTGAATTATTTCAGCGTCCAGAGACAACACCACTCCAGTATCATGCAAACAGGACCAAGTTCATGTTTTGCGTGTAATAGCGGGAAGAAATTCAGAGAAGGAATGGGGCAGATTTCCAATATATTCATCTGCCTGTTTTTGAATGGGGTCTGCTTTATCAGAACTCTGGGAGAGAGAGAGGCATTTCCTACAGAGTATCCAAATTCATTCACATGTTGTTGTTTTTCTTAAAACTACATGAAGAAATGTCTCAAGTAAGATAATTGAAGAAAATAATTCCTAATATTTTCTGCTGAACTACCAAGTTTCAGATCCACCTGCACTGCAAGACACTACAGGAAGCTTTAATCACCAGCCCACTCCTTCCCAGTGGGACCCTCTTCAGGTCCCTTTGTACCAGGTGACCGAAGTTTACCATTTAGGAACATCTCAGAACCAGTTAACTGTCAGGCTTTCTGCTGGCCTTCCACGGAGTAACCTCTTCAACCAAGGTTCACCAGTAGTACTATGGTTCTTGTTTAGATTTTCATCCCAAACCATCACAAGTTTCACAAGTAATGCAGAGAGATACTTGTCAGTTAAAATTTTAGATCTGAGGGGTCTAAAATTTAGTTGACTGATCTTGTTACTTTACATGGCTGTTCATTTGTAGGTAGGAACCTAAATGGAGTGAAGGAATAACTCCAAAAAAGGTCGTCATTATTTAAAATGTTGCTTTGCCCTCAATACATGTACAGTTGGAGGCAAGAGCAGAAAGAAATAGATTACAACATAAAATAACTCCATTAGAAGCTTAACATCAAAATACACCACAGCAATAACACACATGCTAACTGGAGACTAATCTTTAATTCTGGAGATAATTTATGGAAACCATATCTGTATTGAAATCCCACCCATGGAAAAGTGAATTTATCAAATTAGCAGAGTGTTTTTGCTCATATTTGGAATATAGTAACTGGAATGGTACGCAACACAGTGGGGAGATATTGAAGATAGGGAGAAACAGCAAAATAAAATTAAAAGTTATCCTATATTACGAAAATCTAAATGTCAGTAAAGTAACCAAAGAGAACAGTTTAGCAAATGAGTCAGAACGTTACTCCAAAGGGCTGAAAAAAGAAGGAATAATCACCTCATTCAGGTACACCCCCCAGCAATATCTGTAGGAGCGGAAAAAAACATTCAAGTCCAAAACTGCAGAGCAAGGAACTGTCATTGTCACTGCTACTTTAAAATAATAATGTTTTTGAACCACTGCATTCAACTATTTCTGAGAAATCCATTTGCAGCTGGAAAACTCCCATAAAAGACAGGTAGAAATGACAGGTCTACACTGCCCTTCCCAAGGCATAGATGTTTGCGAGAAATCTCCTTTGACTCAACCTCATTGCTCCTCTACCTTCTAAATTTGACAGTCTTGCTCCCTTCTGGTGGGACAGCCAGACCCAGTAATGCGTCAGTGCTAGAGAACATAGTCAAAGGAAAAGGTACAAAAGCAGTAAACAGCATCTCCACACCCTGCCCCTCCTTCCCACTGAAGTCGCTCCAAAAAAAAACACTTGGTTCCCCAGGGACAGGTCTGAACACAGAAGTCTTTCTTATTTTTCTGTATTTCCAGTATCTCTACTTGGGCACTACTGGTAACCTACTATCGGATTTGTTTCAAGCCCATATCAAAAAGTCTAGTATAGTCCTGTTCCCTGTAATTCATCAAATCTTAATGTTTTAGCAGGACTGTTACAATCGCAGTCCAACACAATAGTCGCTCTCTGCACTGCAGCAGCCCTTAGCACAGCAGCTATACTACAAGAGAAAGAGTTCTTGGATGTTTCTATAGAAATAGCTGAATGGAGCAGACCTACATGTACAGGCCATCCAGGCAGATGATGTATTACTCTGCAAGAAGCCCCAAAAGGCACAGACAAAGTAGAAGGAATAAAATAAACAAGATTTTCTGTGACCCTAAGGATGAGATTATAACATTTTTATTTATTTATTTATTTATTAAAGCTTGAGCAGGAAGCTTTTCTAAATTGCATTTCTTGGATTTTATCATATTATCTTCATGGCACAGTTATTACACATTAAAGGTAATGACTCTCTTCTGTGAGTAACCTAATATTGAACATGATTGATAACCCCTATCTGGGCTTTGGAGAACACCAAATTTCCTAAATGGAAGGAGGGAACAGTCAGCTGAGGAGAACAGGGAATAGCTTGAGTGAATTATGTGCATGCATATGGAAAAACAACTACTAAGATTTCACTAGAACATGGCATTCTTTTGAAAACACCCATTAATGGCAAACAAATAGAAAAAAAATCCCCAGCTCTTCCATTTTTTAAAGTAATTCTGCTAAGACTACAAACCAATATGTTTTTATAGTTTCTAGTCATGTGGTACATAGACATAGGCACATCAGTGATCAGGAGTTTATGGAAGAAAATGCATATTCCAAGTTTATATTCCAAGGGAAGTATGGCTATTATGATTCAAATTACCTGTATGGCTTGAACTCACTGAACAGACGACTGCTGCCCAGTTATCTTGGGCCACTCTAGAGCATGTTTTATTCAGGCACAGAAGAAAACATGGTGAGACAGCCCAACCAGTGAGTGGAACCACAATGGAAATTTCAACTAGTTCCCAGCAACTGTGACAGAATCTGATCCACCTGCCTTGAATAAAGCGCCCACATCAAAATCAGAATAGATTTCCTGCAGATATTCAACAGAAACATGTCCAGTATGGGAAAATAAAATGTATCCGAGCAATATTTTCTGTAGAAAAAAAAATTCAGAACATCTACTGGAAAATCTCACTGGCTAGCTCCAGCACATGCCAGCACCACTCATTTTAAAAAACTCTCACTCTGATAGCTGTAGTGTGACAGGGAAATTCATAGCATCCTACAATCATTTCTTGAGGATTCAGAAGATCTTCCATTTCCTCTTTGTGGACTTGCATAAAACTAGCCTATACTTTTGACTTTCCTGGGTCTGATGACTTCTGCCCTTTTAAAATATGGATAAGCAATATCTCCAGAAAATAAATAAAAAAAACCCTAGTCCTAGGCCTAGAAAGGATCTGCTCTTTTAGAAATAGGTTTTTCTCTCAATTGCTATTAATAAACCAAGATTTGTCTTTGTAGTCATGTATTTGTTTATTCACCCTGTAATCTACTGATTCTCTAGCCCATCACCTTTTTAATTA
>PPHD01014655.1:1291-14631 GCA_002909625.1 Bambusicola thoracicus
AGTAAAGACTTGTCTTTAAGCACACTAATATTCTTATTCTCTTAAAACATTATCCTTTTTTTGTCTTCTGAAGTTCTTCTGAAATTCTCAGATGAGAATTTATGGTATAAGAGGAACATTACTATATATTTCCAACACCTCCTAGCCATCCTTATGCCTTCTAGTCCAGGTAACTAAGAAAACATGGAGAAAGTTCCATGTTCTATGGTATCATTCAGTGGTATGGCATTATTCAGATTTAAGTAAATATAGTCTGTGCACATACTTAACAGGTTTTCTATCACTGCATATTGTAGTTCAGTGCTTATCTGAGTTAACCTTTTCCTTTTAATCCCTATAAAACTCTGGTTTAGGAAAGGGTAGTATGTATAAGATGCTAACTTTCCTTCTTGGAAGCATCCCAAACAGACTTTGTGCTAATTACATACATATATTGAAATTATGTGTGTAAACTTCTGTGCAGTGGTTAAGAGAACATTCAATAAAAGGAGCATGCTCCTTAAGACCACATAGAATATTTAAAATTCTTGGAAAACAGGATTTTATTCAGAAGTATTTCACACAGTAAAATGCCTAGAATGGAATCATTCTCACTTGAGTTGAAGGACCACCAATGGAATTAAATCCTAAAGCTCTGTGTATTCCCAATTTAACAGTTAAAGTAGCAAAACTGGTAGTTATGAAATTAGCCAAAGAGTTTCTCCATTATTTTGGCAATTCATACAAGTTAGCATGTCTGTGGTGCAAATCCAAAATCTGGATTCTCAAGAAGGTACCAGATTGCAGCCTAGAGCAAATACTTTAGTTGCGCTAGACTCTTCCTGCAACATTTGCCGTATCAGTCAATCCACTACTATTATATAATGACTTAGTTTCATGAACCTTATTTTTCAAGAGACCACAGTCAGACTACTGTGAAGTCTTCCTCAAGTGCCTTACTTTGCATACAGGAGATACCTGAGACAATTCTCCTTTGCCAGCCAATTCCAAAAAGCCAAAACATAAAAACTTTGGAAATTAGCTAGATGTTACACAAGTGCTGCAAAATGTAACAAGAGCTGTAATACCCTCATCATCAGTACATGGTCATATTCACACATCCTACTAAAATCATCCAAATACAGTAGCTCTGAAGCAGCCTGATTCTGTAGAGGACTCAACCCAACCATCATTGTAATCAACAGAAGATTCCTACTGATCTCAGTCCTTATGCTGTGTGTGACTGTTAGATGCTGGGCAGTGCCAGATCCTGCTGATTTTGATTAATGAAAATGGAGAGAGACAGCTGTTCAAAGGAGCTAGTTCAAATCAGACATCATAAGTAAGTGGCAGATCTCTCCAGTTAAACACACAAATAAGTCAAAATTGTAGAGACCTTTTTACTCATGTTTTTGAGTGGTATCTTCATATTCAAATCTCAGTTTAAGTTCCCCAGGAATGAGAGCTCAGTAAGTTCCCAGATTTTCTAGTGCTTCCAAATAATCTATGACCTGGACTAACAATATATGAGAGAAATTGCATTTATACTTCATTTGTAGCACAGAAAAGTTTAAAATCAGCTTTATGGCCTCTGAGTTACATAGTGGTTCTTCACAATTATACGCTTCATGTGTATTTTTTGCTCTGTTGTGATGCATTACATTGTGTAGTTAAGCAGAATGCTATGTATACCCCTAAAAATGCATTCCTATATATTGCTACAGTAATGAATTTATTCAGTGATAAATACCACTCTTCTGTAGAATTGTCACACACAAATTTTAATGCAGTTAGTTTCATGTTCAGCCATAAATACAATAAACAATATATACAATAACTGTTTAAAATACTTCTTAATTTATTGGGAAAATTACTCTGAGACATTCTTGAAAACTGACAAATACGCTTAGTCCTTGGAACGGCAAGACAGCTTGACTTTTCTACCTTACCATTCGAACAGAATTGGTAACTAACAAGTTTTCCAGTCCTGGTAAGTAGGCCCTCGTAGACCCTACAGTAATTCAATTTACTTATTCCATTGTTTGCAGCTTGTACAGATGCTATAAAAGGAGCAATTGCCTTATGCCTTTCTAGTACCCAATTAACTTTATCAATGTATTATTAATGTATCTGCTCCTTCTGCATGTTGCAGAGGCAGACTCTGCTCCTTTATTAAATTAAATTAAAATCAGCCTAAAGTACCTGAAGGGGCCCTACAGGAAAGCTGAGGAGGGACTTTTTATAAGGGCATGTACTGACCAGGCAAGCAGAAATGGCTTTAAACTGGATAAGAGTAGATTTAGACTAGATTTTAGGACGAAATTCTTTACTGTGAGGGTGGTGAGACACCAGAGCAGGTTGCCAGCGAGGTTGTGGATGCCCCCTCCCTGGAAGCATTCAAGGCCAGGCTGGATGGGGCTTTGAGCAATCTGGTCTAGAGGGAGGTGTCCCTGCCTATAGCGGGGTGTTGGAACTAGATGATCTTAAAGGTCCCTTCCAACCCAAGCCTATGATTCTATGATTTCTAAAAGATCAAGAGGAATTTTTTCTAGGAACTTAGTTAAAAGGAAAAAAAATCTAAAAGAATCTAAAGGTCTTGTTTAACTTCACTTTTGTTATTTGGGGGTGGAAGTAAGACTTGAGGTATTTACCTAAAAGGTGTTTCTGCAAAGCTTTAATATAGCTAGTAGCAATTTACTGTCAATACTTCTACGTCAATATTGCTACTGTCAATTTACTGGTAGCAATATTTAGTTCCCATATTAAATACCTGATTTACAGGTGTAGGTCGAGTCAAGGTTCCTTTCCTGAAAATATCCCAGGGAACACAGGAAACATGCAAACACAGAAAAGAGAACAAGGCTGATCAAAGTAATGTGACTGAGAGCTGGCACATACTATGCATGCTAGAAGCAGTATCATTTTTTCTTACTGGAATGAAATACAGTGAAGGTTTTACTTATCACAGCCCTCCTCTTCAATTATATGTTTCTACCGTACTACCTACATGGTGAAACTTTCTGTTCAGAAAAGCCCTGAAGAGCCCTGTGCAGGTAAAACAAGTTGCATGCCACAATTTTAAGTCAGTCTGATAAATAGGAAAACAGACCTCTAGGAGGATAATGCCCTGTCAGCCACATCCTTGGCATAATCATACCCTCCATCCTGAAAAGACCTACTTCTTCCAAGCCATGCCAGTTTCAAGCTGCCTGTTTGATGGATGCACTGAACTAGAAATAAAGTGATTTGTCTGTTCTTAGATCCTAAAGGCTTATCTGAAGATTTTATGACTCTAAATTGTCAAATGAGAAGTATGATGTATTTTAGTTCACTTTTGCTTTTTCAGTCAATACAAACGTCACACAAAATAGCGCTATGGAGCAAGCAGCTCCTTTTTTATTCTTGCTTCTCCGCTTAAACTCTGTACCCAAAACACAACAGAGAACTTCACACTATATCCCCTGAAATCTTTCCTATAAATTGTTGCACTTTCAGAAAGGATGGACTTGAACTTAAGCACTTGATGTCACAATATCAGTTAACACTTGATGTGAAATCATTTTTGATTTAGACCTCAGTTCAGAAATTCAGAGAGATACTGAATGATGAAGATAATATTTCTTCTCGTGCTAAAGGCTGATTTTCAATTAACTGTTTTTCAAGTTACTAGATAAGATTTCATTCCTTTATATGAGATAACCAAATTACTACTTGTATTTTCACCTGTCATATAACACTGATTTGGCTTTCTATAACCATACACTGTTCACTGGCTATTTATCTTACACCAGCGGTAGCAAACTAAAACAAATAGGAGTATATATTTTCCAAATGACAGCCACATCTACTAAGTATTTTAAAGCTACATATTTGGTTTAATTTATTACTGAATGTCTTGAGATTCCTATTTGCATCATATTTCACAAATCACATCTATTGTTCAAGACTTGTAGAAAAGCACTGGCATAAAAAAAACATACTACCTCTTCCTTCTATTATTTATAAACAAAGCTGAGCCTCTGTAAATCTACTTAGAGATCCAGGCTCTGCAGATTCTAAAACAGTACACCCTCATACCCACCCTCCCCCTCCCCCCCCCCACTGATCTTTTTGCATGTTTATCTCATTTTTATTTTTAAGCAGGAAGAAAAACCAAATGTGTAAGGTCTGTTTTAAGTATTCTGCAATTCACTAATTTTACACCTCTGAGAGTCACAGGCAGCAACTTATTTAACATATCCGTAATGACTTCTCTAACCTGGTGGGAGAAATCATCACTCTCCCTTTTTTCATACACACATGGCCAGGTGCTCTCTGAATCAGGAGGAAAGGACTGGAAATGTTCTGTTTCTTCACCATGTTTCTCATTCTTCTCTAACTTTCAAATTCTTTTTATCCTGTTCTGTTTTTATTTATTTATTTATTTTATCATAGAACAAGACTTCTTGTGAAACAAATACCTATATTAGTTGATTTGTTTCAGGAGTAGCACTTCTGTGCTCTGCCAACCTCTGCCATTCCTCAGAAATCTCATTGTATCCTATGTCCAAATCATAACTACTCCCTTGTGTTTCTAGAGTAACTTGTATATCAGAAACAATATTTTGCTAAGTAATGACTTACACACCTAGACAACTCCCAGTGCTCAACTAATCCTAATTGCATTTGCAACCAACTAAGAGTGTAACTCACAGCAGTTCCTTCAGATCAGCTGGCTGTCCCAACCTGTCACTCCAAAGCAAAACATCTGTGTCACTGTGCTCTAATTACTGATCTGTTCAGATAACCACATGACTTTATGACTTTGTTACTCTATGGAGTAATGCCAGATCTTCAGTACCATATCATCTACCTCATTTAAGACCAATTCACAGCATTTCAAAATAAACTGTCAGTTCCTCCCACAGCTACTGAAAGTACAAAAAGATCATTAGCCGGCCCCAGAAGATACTTTCATAACACATTTTAACTGATGAGGTTGCCACATGGATCTCCATGGAAGATGCCTGCTTCTTCATCTGCTGCTCCTTCATCTTTTCTGTCTTCCCCTGCTGCACATGGGGTCCCTCCTACAGGATACCATCCTTCCTGATCTGATCCTATGTGGGCTTCCCACTGGCTGCAGTTCTTCAGGTTTAAATCTGCTGTCACATAGGCACAACCAGCATTGCTCAGTGACTCAGCTCTGGCCAGCAGTGGGTTCCATTTCGAAACCAGCTGGAACTGGCTCTGATCTGATACTGGGCAGCTGCTGGGCTCTGCTCATAGAATCCACCCCTGCAGCTCACCTGCTACCAAAATTTTGTCACATAAACCTAATACACTGGGCAAATAAACCATATCTCCACACCATGTTCAGTACATGAAAGTTCTCCAGAGTTTGTCCTCCTGTTTCCATCAGTTCTCTGTTGTAGAGATGAACTACAAGAGTTTTCATTAAAGCAACCCCAATAAGGCTATTGATTTAACACTGTACGCGGTCCCTCCTTAAGCTAATGGTATACCATTTCAGAACAAAAGGGAGGGGTTCTGTTATGCAGGAAGGAGTATGCACAGACTTCTAGCAGCCTAACAAAGTGTACCTATTGATTACATTAAAAAGAAAACAAAAATGTCAAGTCTTGATTTTGTGCAGGAAAACAAATGACAGCTTATATGCATAGCTTCTTTATGTCTCACAAACAGTATTTTCCTTCATGAGTAGTTTCATTGATTGATACTATTCAGGCAAAAGATTAAGAACATTTTGTTCAGTAATTATTGTGGGATTGAGCACACAGACTACAGACAAGAAATCTATTTTAAACACAAAACCCAGTGTGCCCTTCACTGCAGGCATGGCTGTGACTAACAGCGATGTCATGCTTATTATCTTTATCAAATGCAGAAGCTCAAAATGAACTATTGAGCTCATTAGAAGACACAAAGCAAAAGATAGCACCCAACAGACATACCAGACATTACCAGGATCCAGGCAAACTAGCTCACTACAAATTGAGGTGGAACTGAGTGAGCATTAAGACCTACAGTAACCATTCACAGCAAACCCAGAAGTCAAACGAAGAATTGGATTCTTGACTGCCTTGCAACAGTCAGGAACACAAAAATGATAGCATGTTTCAGTGACTAAAACATGACAAAAATGTTAATATTGTAATTAGACAAAAACACATGGAATAGGCACATACGGTAGCCAGGAGTTTGATTAAAACTGCTAAAGAAAAACTTACAGCTAGAAAACACACAATTCCCTGTCAGTGATGCTATGTACCTCCTCCCCTCAGCCATGTCTATTGCACTTCTTTTCTTTAGTAGAGTTCTAACTCTTCTGGAATAGAATTTTTCTACTGTTTTCCTAGAGCAAAATGTTTTGAATGAGGTTCCCTAGATGTTTTGACTAAGGTTGGATTTCTGTCTCTGACTTTCTCTCAGGATTCAAGTGACAAGCAGTAGTTAGAAGTGTTATTAAGCACTGATCTCAGGCTTTGGCAATACATACTTAAGGAACAAGCATTTGCTTTATGTAACATAAATATTATGTATACTAATAAAAAAACAATATCACTGTTCATTGTTGAAGTATCTTAATCACAAAATGGGACATCCACCTTAGCACTGTGTGGATGGACGGTTGACCCAGGGAGGTCAGGTTTATCTCCCTCTGGTTCAGTGCGAGAAAACAGCTGCTATGAATCACTATTTCACAGAAGACCAGCAATGGGAGTAGACAAAAGGAATGCGAAGCTGAGATAGAGACCACTGTGCCAGGTGCTGTGAGACAAGCTGCAAGCAAGTGCAAGTTATGAGAACTGTGCCTTGTTGTATTTAGCATGTTATTTGTACTGCTCTATATAAACGGCGGGGGACAGTTATTAAATGGCTTGGCTACTAGAAACCATATGGGTGTGTGGCCTCATCCCTTGCTGCGCCTCGGCTGATTACTGCTCTCCAGGGGCTCTCGGACTTGTTGACTGAGACTAGGGGTTCCATTCAAGGTAACCATGTGTAAAAACTCATTGGACACAACCCAACACCTGTCTTGAAAGCTTTAGATAATCCTTAGGAAACAGAAGGAGAGAAAGCAGAAATTTAAAAGGATTTTTACTGTGATTTCAATTTCGTGTTTACTTGCAATGAAAAGAGGCCAAAGGAAGCAAGATCATGAATATTCAAAGTCCTCTATCTTGACACAGCCAAAGACATCATGAGAGGTTGTGAGGAGTGTGAATGTTTCAGCAATTCAAGGGATCAACTGGAAGCTTTATTTCAGTATATTTCCCAGACTATAAGACTATTTCTAGTTGCAGCTGGAAATCAGAAACACCTTGAGAAACAAAAAACTCTATTTAAATTTTATGGTCACTTTCTCTTCAAAGGAGTTCTAAGCAGTCTGGAAATCCTATTGGCCTAATCTCTATCCTTGACTAAACGCTATCACAGTAGTTAAAACCTTGAATCATTTTGTCAAACAGAAATATTGCATTCTCTCATGCTGCACACTCTGTATTTTTCACCTCTTCAGACAGATCATTGTTACAAATAATGAGTGAAAGCAACACCTGTGAATCTAAGTAGAGAAACAGAACAGAACAGACTTTCCAACACTTCATAAATAAAGACAATTGAGTGGATCACACTAGTATTTCATAAGAGCCTTCTTTGTCTCTAGAAATATTTTTAGTGCCCATTCATTCTCTTTATCCATAAAAATAAGTGTGCTCATCAAAGCACTAAATTTCATGTAGACCTCTTGTGAATTTTTATGCTACTGGAAAAATAGAATCTTCAGCAGGAAAAAGTCCTCAGATTAAGAGGTCTGTAAAGAGTTACAGAGGGTCATCTTCAATGCACAATCTAGTATCTGTGTGTTCCTAGAATTTGTCACATAATAAAGGCCACATAGAGGTAAAGAAAAAAAAAAAACATAAAAGGAAAACAACTAGGCTTAAGAACAAAGATTCTGTTTCTTACACTTTTAAACCCTGGGGTTAGCTTCCACCACATAGTAAGATAAAAAGTTTTATAGGTAGATATTTATAGTCTCCAAAGGAACAGGGTAAAGGCTAAAATCAATTCTTCATGGAATCACTTTATTTTAAAGCATGCTAAAACAATCTAAAAGAGGTCAGCATACTGAGTATGTCTCATTTTTTCAAGAAAGTATCTTAACAGTAAAGCAGGGATGCTTTTTACAAATTATCTCCCTTTGAAAAGAAATTATCTCCCTTTTAAAAGATGATCCTGCAAACTACTGATATAAGGACATCAAATGAAAGGAAGAAACATCACATCCATTTTATAGCAAACTGGATATATATTCTTCAGGTTAGTCTATGCACTCTCATGAGTCAAAATTCTAAGATGCCAGGATAAATAATTGGACATGTTTACATCTTCTTAAAGGATATTATTAACAGTTGACTATTATGTCACTTGAAGAGTCGGGCATAATTTAAAACTGCCAAGTGAAAATTATAAAATTAGATATTCATTAAATTATGATCATTTGTATTTTGACAGTCCATAATAGTTTCCAGATTGTTATGCAGACCTTTTGCATGCCTTCTTACCCTTTGATAGCTAAATTCCTGTGGAATTATTAGGATTTGACAGCTCTACATAAAGTGGAAATAATTGGGTTCGACATCTGTTTCTTAATCCTTTTCATCAATATTGCTGCAATAATTGAAAATGTCACACTTCCTCAGAGATAATCTAGTATTCCTACATACTCTTATTGTAAATGTAATGGCTTGCGAAAATTGCTGGCAGAATGTGAGGTCAGCATTATACAATTTTCAACAATTAAAACTTTCTGTCACTTAGGATCTCTTAGTGGGAATTTCATAATTTAGCATATGGTGTTTGATTTTTTTATCTCCTCTGCTCTCTAAAAATTATTATGAGATTGGTTCCAGTAGCATTGGCACTAAAAATAATAAATAATTATAATTAATAATGAAATTCAACATTGTACAGTCTGAGCAACAGTTGTAATAAACCTTCTCTTAGGAAACATTCTTTTAAGGACTCTTAAGCACTCTTCTGAATTTCTTTGTCTCCCATGTTTTGGATTTAGACTTTGTTACATTACATCCTTGGAATTCAATGCAAATGTAATCAAAGACACTTTGAATAATACACTTTGAATAATGACCAGATGTCTGTTGATTTCTGACACAAATTGTTTCTACAAGACCAACTCAACTCAAGCAGAAAGTGTCATGTCCCAATTTATCCTACCATTCTTACAATTTTAAATTTCATGCCAACCTTTTTCTCCTACTCAAACATTCCAGCACCTTGACCAACTGGAGTGTCAGATCATCTCTATCTATTGGTGACATTTCTGATCTTTTCAGTTGACACTCTTCAGCATTTTTGTTCCTTCTTCCCTTCCAGATCACACTACGTCCACCTTATGGTTACTAGATGTTGCTGAAGGAATGGCAACATCTTGCTCAGTCTGGTCATCACATTACAGTAGAAGAATTGTTTAAGATAGAGCACATAAGTACACCATTTAGCTTTGTTGAACAGGGTGAGTTTAGTTTAGTCCTGCATATCTGGTTGCTTTTCATATTGTTCTCATGATGTTCCTTATTTTCTTTTTTGTTATAAATGTGGTTTTATTATTTTTCTAGTAATAATCATCTTTTTTTGCTTGTTTATTTTTTTAAACTACAGTAGAAATGCAAGAGTTATTCAGTAACTACCCATATATTCAAATTTCTGCTTCAAACTAGTGCTGCTCTTAAATAATTAAGGTTGTAAAAAATCTGAATATCTGAAAAAAATATCATTTCATTAATTGTCTCTCTTACTATTCATCTTATGCATTTGAGTATGAAGGCTGAGGCACTGGCAGTTGTATGAATCCTTCCTTGTTTTTTGTCTCAGAGCTTGCTTTCTGAGGCATTTATTGCAATGTGACTCTGACTTAGATGAGAGATGGGTGTTGCTGTGTGGCAGTCAACATCACTGTGTGGACAATTTTACATTTGAAAGCACCTTCCTCCAGAGCTGCTTGTCTCTGGAAGAGAGTACTCAGGAGTGGTTACTGGCAGAAGATCTGGCCTGTGACTAAATAGCCCCAGCCAGCTTGGTGTGGGAAAATTGGGGAATGATACCATCATGCCCTGTGAAAAACCGGATGCAGATGGGCATCCCTGCTCCCTCTTATCTGCTGGCAAGGCCTGGAAGATGGTAACAAAACAGTTTCTGCTGAGATCCCAGAGCCAGAAGCTGCCACTCCAAGGAGAGCTGACTCAACCAACCACTTTGGATTCGAGCTGTCACTCAAAAGAGAGCTGACTCGACCACTTTGGACTTATAAATAAGTTGGGACTGCCATCACAACCGTCGTCGTCATCACCGTGGACACCATTGTCAACAGAACAACAATGCTCAACGACCCACCACTACTGAAGACCAATGACTGAACTGCAAACCATGTTGGACCGTGGTAGTGACTATCTTCCTCTTGCTTCCTTTAAAGACTCCTTGCTTCTATTTCCTATCTTTTCTATTGCCCTTCTCCCCTTCTCCATCTTCCTGAACAACTAGGATTTGTAATAAACTGGTCAGATCAACATTTGAACTGTTGTTTCTTAATCTCATGCCAGGTATACATATCTCAAAGAACCTCCTCTTCCTCTGATAAATTGAAGTGAGAGAGCAGTCCACCAGACTTCTCTACAGGGGAGTCGAGCAGGGGAGGCAGGCGACCATCATGGCTGTGCAAGGACCTGCAGCTTAAACTGAGAGAAAAGGGGGAAATATATAGAAGGTGAAAGCAGGGTTGTGTGTCCTGGGAGGAATTCAGGGCTGTTGTCCATGTGTGTAGAGATAGGATTAGGAAAGCCAAGGCGCAGATGGAGCTGAACTTGGCAAAGGATGTGAAAGATAACAAGAAGGGGTTCCAAGGTACATAGGCAGGAGGAGAGAAGCTAAGGAGAGTGTCTCCCCTCTGATGAAAGACAATGGGGTGCTGGCTTCCTCAGACACAGAAAAAGCTGAGGTAGTCAATGAGAGCTTTGCCTCAGTCTTCACGGGTGGACAGGCTTCCTGCGTCTGCCAGGACCATGAGCCTCTAGGGGAGGGTGTGGGGAGTGGTTTCTGTCTCACTGTAATGGTGGAAAAAGTCTGAGTCCTCCTCACGAAACTGAACATCTATAAGTCCATGAGGCTGGATGATATCCACCCGAGTAAATTTGCTACTATGTTTTCCTTTAAAACAGTGGACCTTATTCATCTTATGTTTATTTTTGTAATTTTGCTTCTGGAATAGCAGCTAATCATTTGTCTTGACAGATAAAGATTGCTGAGGGGGAAGGCTCTGCTGGCCTATGGCAAGTGAAAAGTAGTAGGAGAGACCCAGACTGCAACATGTCATGGTAGTTAGGATACATGCAGCAGAGGAAGGCCCTGTGGCTTGGGAATACTAGTTATAGTACCAAATGCTGTATGACTTGATCATGAGTACAATGGTAAAAGCATATGTTATGCTTCTCAGGCAAGTCATCCATAACCACACCTCAAAGATAGCCATGTGTGTAATTTATTCTTATAGACTTGCTGTTCAACTGTACCTGCTGCCCTCCAGTGTCACCATGTTAGAAACCATAAATAACTAAGTATCAAAGCATGCCCAGATATAAAGACCAGAGGGGTTGCTGAGGGTGACATTCAGTCTGCTCTGGAAAACCTTCAAGAATGGAGACAGTACAATTTCTCTGGGCAAATTGCTCTATTCCTTGAGTGTTCTTATAGAACCATTTAAGTTGGAAAAGATCAATAAGATCAAGTCCAACCACCAATTATTCATTACAGACTCTGTAGGTTATACTATTGAAGACAGTTCCCTGTTACAATTACTAAATCAATTGCTGCTTTTCTGCCACTGTTTTCTTTTGTTTGTACCATGCAAACTGAACTGTGCAAAATGACTCTTGAAGTGAATCAAAACTAATAACTGCATTGTTTCATTATCGACACGACAAAGGATCCCTGTCTGAAGAACTGCATTTGCATTTAAATATCTTCATCTTATAAAAAGCACATTCTGGAAGTATCAATTAGGCTACAGTATTAAAATACTGTCAAGAATGTGCTTATCATAAAAGCTCACTTATCAGCACCATTACAGAATCAGGATTATTCCATGTTATTGAACACCTTTAACTTATTTAAAAAATGGGACTGTATCTCAGCTTCATAAAATTTCTCTTACACAGGGAAATATTAGAGAAGGCTTCTGTGGAGAATTAGATAGTTATCTACCTCTTTTATAAATGCCATATGCTGCTCGGGTTACCAGTTCGATACCAGTTCATCAGACGGACAGGAGTTAAATCAAGCAAGGCTGCTAAGGGGGAAATCAATAGCAAGGAGTACAGTGAAATAAATATTTAAAGTATGTAGCTCCAAAGTTGTTATGAATATATCAGCTTGAGCTATTAAGTAGTACTTATTTCATTAAACTATCTCCAAAATTTTGTCAGGACTTTACTGTGGAGATTAATCCTGTCCAAAGGTGATTAATCCTGTCCTATGCCATACAAACATAGAAATGGGTCTAACACTCTGTAGAAAGACAAAGGGTCAAAAGTCAAAGAAGTAAAGGTACACTAATAGAGGAAACTGTCCAGAAGTAACTAACTATCAGAACAAAATGTATGTTTTTTAAAACTTGTGTAAACTTGTGTAAAACTGTGTAAACAGTTGTCCATAATCACGGAAGTTTTTTCTTTACAGCAGCAGAAGCTTTGACAGTAAAACTGTCACTGATTTTAAGCCTTCAGAATTATACCTGAAAGCCTCTGATTGGTTGACCAACACAGAACTAGGTATGAAGGCAAACACAAGCATTCTCCAATAAGAGATCCTAAAAAGAGGAGTATCAAATCTGCCCCAAACTATCATAATAGTATATAGAACGACAACTGAAGACTCAATCTCCTAGTGTATACATTAAATAAATTAAAATAACAAATCAAATACAACTAAATCTTACTGTCTACATAATACTGATCTCAGTAGAAAAGTCAAGGACTGCTGAGACAAGTAGCTTGAATTAACTCTTACTTCTAGAAGCCTGCTGCACATACCAGTTGGTAGACTTGAAGTCATAAATTTTCAGATATCTTAAAATGCAGACACTTTGTAGAATACAATCTGGACTTTTGATTGTCAAGAGCCATTTGTTATGGTCCTGATTTATCTCCTAGCTCCACTGCTAAGCATTATCTTGTTATTGCTAGAATTCTCTTCCTTCTTTAGTGTGAGAAGGCAGACACATCCCTTTTTCATTCTTACACTCAAAAAAAAAAAAAAAAAAAAAAAAAAAAAAAAAAAAAAAA
>PPHD01014656.1:2772-16570 GCA_002909625.1 Bambusicola thoracicus
ACAGAATGGCCTGGGTTGGAAGGGACCTCAAGGATCATGAAGCTCCAACCCCCCTGCTGGGCAGGGCCACCAACCACCCCATTTACTAGACCAGGTTGCCCAGGGCCTCGTCCAACCTGCCCAGGAGACATCCTCAGATTATTGGCAACACTTCTGCGCTGTGAGGTGCGAGAGGGCTGACATGGGACCAGAGCCATGGGTTCTTCTCCTTGGGGGCCTCCAAAAGCTACCTGGACGTGGTGCTGGGCACCATGCTTTGTGTGTCTTTGCTGGAGTAGGGTTGAACCAGATGGACCCAGAGCTGCCTCCAGCCTCAGCCATTCTGTAATGGTATAATAAAGCCAAGTTCTGGCTTTAGGTAGGCATTAGAGCATATGGACCATATCATATTGTGTAAGAAAGAGAAAGATGGAAGAGCAGTCTACCATAGCCTCTTCCATCAACACCAAAACGCTCCACCCATACCTATCTGGAGATCTATTCTGTGTTTATCATAGAATCATAGAATCATTAAGGTTGGAAAAGACCTTTAAGATCATCAAGTCCAACCACTGACGCATCCCCATCACGACCACTATGCCCCCAAGTTCTGCATCTCCATGGTTCTTGAGCAGATCCAGCAATGGTGAACCCACCACCAGCCTGGGCAGCCCGTGCCAATGCATGACCACCCTTTCCCAGAAGAAATGTTTGTGAATATCCAACCTGAACCTCCTCTGGAACAACTTGAGGCCATCACCTCTCATCCTATCACTGTTACCTGGGAGGTGAGGCCAGTCCTCACCCTGTTTCCATCTCCTTTCAGCTGGTTGTAGAGAGCTGTATGACTTCAGCTCCGAGGCAGACAGGGAGAATGGAAACAAGACAATGCTCACAAGACACTCAGAGGTGCAGTGCGGCTGCTGATCTCTGCCAAGCTTGTTAGCTCCACCACAATCCTTTCACTTCTCTGCCAGAGTCAGCAGGGCCTGGATTTACAGATGTTAATGCACGATTCCAGTTTCAGTGCTTAATATTCAAATAAGTTAGGCACAGAAATGCCTCTGTAGATTTGGCATTTACCCCCAGTAGGGTTTCAACAGGGAATATTTTTCCCTTGCATACATACGACTGCCAGTGAGGACTGCAGCGTTGCCTTTTGGAGCAGACCCAAAACTGAGGTCTTGTTCTTTGAGGCTGTACAGAACCTGTGCCCCTTTTCTTTGTTGACTTTCAGTGCTTCAAATGTCCTGGTGAAATTCCAGCTCTGCAGGTACAGGAGGCAAAAATCCTGAATAGCTGCATCAGGTAAAGACACTCCCACTCTAAGCCTTCTTTCCTACATTTCCTCATCACCATATGTATTCCTAATCCATTTCAGCGCAGTATCAAACCTCTGTTTTTCCCACCCTACGTGTGTAGGGATGCTTTTGCTTAGGAATTTTCATGAAGTGTTTGCACAAGGACCAGAGTAGGGTTGGGGAGCTCTGAAAGCCGTGTGGATATGGGGCTGGACACCCTTCTCTGGATGTATCCCTACTGGGGCAGCAATGGACCACGAGGACCCAGAGGCGTCTCCAACCTCAACTACTTACTGACCCCTGCACATCTGCATCCCTCTCACATTTTCTCATCCCCATGGAAATGCAAAATCCCTGTGCATATGGGTGACCAGGAGCCCAGTCCACCTCTTTGACCTGCATTCCTTGATCCATTGAGCTGGAGAACGTGAAACGTGCTACATTCCCTCTCATTATCCAGAGTTCCAACACCTTCAAAACACGGATCTTGACAAAACAAGGTTTCAGGCTTAATTTTTCCTCAAGTCACTTGGCTTCCTCCATCACCCTCCAGCTGCATTCCTGAGATTTAATTATTCTCCTCTCTCCCTCCATTTGTATCGTGCGCATTTTGCCAGAGGGTAAGGCACTGGCAGCTTATCACCAGATGACGTTACCTTACAACTTTCTGTGCTCAGACCTTAGGAAAGAGCACCCCTCCCATGGCCAGCCATGACCTCTCTCGTCCCATATGGGAAATTGCTACCAATCTGCCACCAGGACACAAACACACCAGATGTTGTTGCGATCAAGAGGCATTCTGTTCCAAAGCCCCTTTTTATTGCTATTATGATTATATTAGAAACTACCAAAATTTATGGGTTGGAGCTTGGCAGGCCAGCCTATTCCCCAACTTTAACCTCCTCTCCTCTGATGCTTTTATTGTTGAAAAAAATTGGAGCTGTGTTTTCAGAACAAAGGGGAAACAAAAGAACTAATGAGCAAACCATTTGCCAGCTTGTAGGATTTCCAGTCAAAAAGCGTTTCCATTAGAGTCAACAGCAAAAGTCCCACAAACTCTAATGAGAAGACTATCTCTGAAGAAGCAGAGAAAATGAAGATTTCTGAGATAAACAAGCCACACACATGCAAACAAAGAAAACAACAGCCACTGACCTCTTTTACTCCCCTGAACTTGCAGTCTTTTAAGTCTGAGACCTAACACGGTTATTTTCAGGGGTGGTCATTCATGTTGCTCTCCATTCCGATGCACTCCGTTCATCTACTTGTGAGACCTGGATGTTGGTTTCTTCATGGCTTGACTACCATCTCTGTGGCCTTCTCCTCCCCACCTATCATGGAATCATAGAATCATAGAATGGCCTGGGTTGAAAAGGACCACAAGGATCATCGAGTTTCAACCCCCCTGCTACGTGCAGGGTCACCAACCACCAGACCAGGCTGCCCAGAGCCACATCCAGCCTGGCCTTGAATGCCTCCAGGGATGGGGCATCCACAATCTCCTTGGGCAACCTGTTAGAATAGTCTGCAAACAGTTAATTATCCCTTGAGCATCCTGTGGGAGAGTCATCATTTTTGGACGACAAGAAAAGGATTCCCTTGGTGTGACGATATTGCTAGTTCACAAGGAGTGAGAACTTACTGGACCATAAACCAGTGTCCTTCAGGTGCAGGTGACTTGGAGTAATTAAGCTTTCCGTTTCAATAGCTTATTCCACTGATCAGCAGCCCATCTGTCTCCCCATCCTTGACGAAATTCAAGGTCAGACTGGGCAGGGCTCTGAGCACCCAAGTGAGCTGAGTGTGTCCCTCTTCATTGCAGGAGAATTGGACCAGATGGTCTTTAAGGATCCCTTCCAACTCAAATGATTCCATGATCTGGACACTCAGGGATCCGGGGAAGAAGGGAATGGATACAGAGTTGTAGCACTAATAGATCCTTGGGAATTGCTCAGATTTGGCCTAAGCCTCTGTCTAACTGTCCTGGAGGATGCTCTCTCACTGCACATTCATGTTTCAAAGAGAAGAGGACCAAAGCTTCATGGAGTTTGACGTGATTTGGAAAGACACTCCAGTTAATTAAAAAGGCAGGGACAGAATGTGGGAAGTTCTCTGTATCTCTAGGGAAAACACTTGTAAAAAGAGCCATCCTGAACCCAGGTTCCACGGTGGTGAATCCCAGCATACCCTGCAGACCCAGCTCTTGTTGGCCCTCTGCTTCCAATAGAGACAACGACACTGATAATACAATCACCAGATAACTTTTTATTTGCTCAGAACTTCTCACTGTAGTAAAGGCAGAACTGAGATTTCAGGATGGGGAAATTTAGGTTAGATATCAGGGAGAAATTATTTACCCAGAGGGCGGTGAGGCCCTGGCACTGCTGCACAGAGAGCTGTGGGTGCCTCATCCCTGGAGATGCTCAAGGCCAGGCTGGATGGGGCCCTGGGTAGCCTGAGCTGGTAGGGGGGCAGCCAGCCCATGGCAGGGGACTGGAGCAGGGTGAGCTTTAAGGTTCCTTCCAACCTAGGCCATTTTATGATTCCATGAGAGCCAAGATGGCCATGACCCCATGGTCGCTGCCTGGCATGCCTCAACCCCCTTGATACAACATCTCCCAAATCAACACATATGCCCATCCTTTTTCCAACCTTTTTCCCCACCCTTACCAAACTACAGTTGACTCTACAGATATAAAAGCTGTTCCTCCTTTTTGGGGTGTTTTTATTTTTCCTTCAGAAGCCAAACAGGCAAACTCCCAATCACCACCACTTTGCTTTCCACAGCCCGCCTGCTCCTTGCAGTCATTTAGCCAAGCCAGGTATTCCAGAAGAAACCGCTCATCAGAAATGCAACATAAAGTGGAAGTGACCCCTGACACCAGCTTAAAATTAGCCTCGATGAGCCTACAATCAGGAAACTGCTCCCCCAGCCCCCTTTAAAATGTTACAAATGAAAAACATTTGGTTGCTATTACCGGTGATTATGATAAGCTATGTTAAACTATGAAGTGGGGGAATTTATCTTTATTTCCTGGGATAGCACTGATGAAAAATATGCTGCTCCATCTTGATTTTCAATCACTCGAACGAGCTCTGTCGTGCATTTATCTTTATTTGGCTTGATGTGTGTAAGCGATCTGGGGAGGGAGGAAGGGCAGGGAGAGGGAGGGCAGGATTGGCAATTTAATCTGATGCAGATAAGTTTATTAGCTGCCTTCAGATCTGTTCCTGACTGAACACAAGAAATAAGGCTGCATGTCAGATATCCTTCGTACCCCTTCAGGGAAAAGGCACAGCGTAACGCTCAGCAAATGGTTTACGTCAGCATTTGTTAAGGTTAAGGCAATCATCCTCTGCAGAGCCCAGGGCCTGGGTGAGTCCAACTGCCCATCAGGACTTTCTGTTTGTGGAATGAAAGCAGACTTGGCCAAGAAATGGGGTCAAGGTCAGCAAAGGGTCTCCCTGCCTCCCCCTTTCCTATAGGCGAGATTAAAACAGTATCTCTTACATTTCTTGCACCTAAATCGTAGAAACATAGAATCATTAAGGTTGGAAAACACCTCTGAGATCATCTAGCCCAACTGACCACCTACCACCAATACTGCCCAATTGGCCATGTCCAGCAGTGCCGCATCTCCATCTTCCTTCAGCACCTCCAGGGGTGGTGACTCCATCATCTCCCTGGGCAGCCTGTGCCAATGTGTTACCACTCCTTCTGAGAAGAAATTGTTCCTCATATCCAACCTGAACCTCCCCTGGCGCAACTTGAGGCCATTCCCTCTCATCCTCTCAAGTCAGAGATAGACGACTTCAGATTCCAGCAAGAGATGAGAATTTTTATCATAATTATCATTAATTTGTATGACAGAGTTTTTGCAAAGTTTACTGTAGCGCAAAATGTTTGCTAAATTGCAATGCCACTGCCCAGTGCAGCACTGGGAAACCAGAGAAGACCTGGTAGAGATTCACCTATGGAAAACACGAAGCAGTAGAGGTTCACCTAGGGATAACACAAAGCAACTTTGTAGGAATAGCAGTAAAGCAGAAGTAAGCAAGTTCACACTGCCAGATTGCCATTGAAAGCGGGGGAATAGATGACATAGAGTTAATTTATACACATATACCTATGCGTATACATATATACACATGCTTATATAGATTTCTGATTCAGAACTGCTCTTTTTAGGCATCCAGGAGTGAGCATTTTTCAGCCGGTGCAAACTACTCGTGCTGTAGTCCTTAGGGCTGGATTGAGTTTCACCAACTGAGAACATGACCAAGAGCTTTGGGGATTTTGTGGCTGAAAAACCCCAAACCACCAGAAGAATATTACATCTCAGGGCAATTAGCACTCATTGAGCTGTCCTGAAAAATCAGCTCTTTCTACCAGCTCTCATTGTCTGCTTAAGAAAGAGCTGGACTGAAATGAAGATGTTTCTCATGGAGGAAAGCACGAGCCTGGAGAAAAACAGGTCAGTTGAGCATTTCTCCCCCTTCTGTTTCAGACACACCAGAAAGCCACTTCGTTTTCTTTTGTGGCTTTTATATATGTATATTTTCTTTCATTTAAAAGGAAAAGAAAATCACCCTCTCATGGAGTACAGCTGAATTTAACAGATGTTTGCTCATTTACGACAAAGTCCTGGTTGCAAGATGGGGCAGCTCGTCTGGTTCTTGAATGAAAGCAACTATATTACCTCGCCGCAAAGGCTGGAGAAGAGGAAACGTTAGAAATAACAACAGGTGAGACCTGACAGAAGAGACGTAATGGCTCGCTTTGCAGAAAGTGTCAGAAACCATTTACTGCCCACGTCTCTGAGCAGAGAGGAAACCTCTCTGAAGCAGGAATGATTTCTCTCTTGTTTCTTATTTTTATGGGAGGCGTTTGTATTTCCACCCTTGGATGTTTGCCCCACTTGTGGCAGTGCTGTGCAGAAGCCTTTCTTTCATGGGGCCTGGTTCATCTGATGTTTACGTAGACTCCTGTTCCCGTGTGCAAATGGAGGAGTAGCAGGATGCCTTGCATGGGTAGACCTTGAGGGAGGCTATCTCTAAGCACTGATGGAGGAGGTGATGGTGGTGAAGGGTTGAAAGTTGGACTTGATGATCTGAGATGTCTTTTTCAACCGTAATGATTCTATGATTCTATGAAGTGGTGTTTTGAAGTCATACAATAGAATCAGAGACTCGTTTGAGTTGGAAGGCACCTTTGAAGGTCATCTAGTCCAACTCCCTACAATGAACAGGGACATTTGCAGCTCGATCATCCCATGGCCGAGCACCAAAGCTATGTGGAAGAGGAGAGCAGCTCTCCTGTTCACAACATGAAGTGCCTGCCTCTAAATCCCAGATTCTCTTTCGTTCAAATCATCTGCTCTGGATTCTAAACTTAATTAGCCAGAGCAACATTAGCTGCTTTCCCCCAGGCTGTGTACATGGAGCTACACTGATGGGGGAATTTTGGTCATAAAGGTCTTAAGTTGCACCAGGGGAAGTTCAGGTTGGATTTATTCTCTGAAAGAGTGGTCAAGTGCTGGAATGGGCTGCCCAGGGAGGTGGTGGAGTCACCGTCCCTGGAGCTGTTGAAGAACCATGGAGATGTGGCAATGAGGGACAGTAGTGGGCAGTATTGGTGGTAGGTGGCCAGTTGGATTAGATGATCTTAGAGGTCTTTTTTAACCCTAATGATTCTATGATAACGAATGGTTGCATGGCAGGGATGAATGCACCTGGTTGCATATTAGGGTAAGATGTTAGGAAAGCAGCAATCCATTTGGTATCAAGATTGCTGTTCTTGCTTGTGTTGTCCACCCAAAGCCACCTCAAGCAGAATGTGCCTGCACACAATGGGACCCTCGGGGGCAGGTTTAGATAGCAGGGAAGAGCAAAGAGCCTGGATCCCCAACCCCCAAGGGAGTAGTAGAGGCCAAAGGGGATAAGAGAGGGGATCTGTGTGCAGCAATCTTCCTCTGCTCATTTTGAGGACTCTCCAGTTAAGCTGTTAATATCTTCTACAGCAGCAAACCCTACACATGGATTAACATGCTGCCTGTGTCCTTTTGCTGTTGTTTACTTTTCCTCACCACCTGCACTTGGAGATGCACATTCACATTTGCCTACCTCCTCATAACCAAACCCCATCAAACTCAGCACACTGAATTTTTCCCGTCTCTCTGGTAGATTCAGCGCTCTTGCTTAATGCAGGGATTGAAGTTTGGCAGCATGTTCTCTCAGCTCAGCTCTCCCTGCTAATTTCATTGTGATATTTGATGTTTAAGTGACGGTGTTTATTTTTTCTTTCTACTAATTAGAGTGTTTGTAAAAGGTTGCATGTTTCCCAAGTGCTTATCAGCAAGACTTAACCACATGGAAGTGATTCATGAGGACAAACTGGGATTTAGGTCAGGGTGTTGCAAGCTCTGGGAGCATCGCCTCCAAAGGCATCTACTTGGTGCTTGCTTTGCAGCCCAGTGGCCAGAGTTAAAGCCCAGGTGCATGAAGGATGATGACACAACTCCTAATAGAAAATCACTGAACTGTAGAATATCCCTAGTTGGAAGGGATCCATGAGGATCATTCAGTCCAACACGTTCCCACCACTTGCCCAACCTCATGGGGATGGAAGGGTAGGAATGTCCCTTTCTGTGCCCAACAGCCACGCATGGAGGCTTGCATGGTGGCAATAAAACAACAGCACTGTGAGGCTCGTGCTTATTTAAAATTAAAAGATCTGTGCTTTGGCATTTCCCCACTGCAGGTTTGCAGCCTGCTGTGGCCACACATCCTCCTGGAGATAACCTCTTTCCAAAAGCACCCTCACTCAGTCTGCCCCACTGGAACACTTCATAGCTCCCACTTGCCCAGTAGACAAAGGGTTGCATATTTGGGGTCCAATTCTTGTTTTCACTCAGGCTTGAGAAGGCGTCATTCAAATAAGGACCCCAAATCCCTTATTCATCCATGTACTTGTTCTAAATGATTGTGAAGCAACAGAACCTGCAAACAGCACATCTATGTCCTCTGTAGATTTCAAGGGAAGTTGCACAGCCATCAGAAATGTCACCAACTGGAAGCAGAAACCAGATAAATGCAGAAGGCTGATGTGTAAAGGCACGTTTCCTTTTTCACAAGAAGCATAAAGTACCCTTCGGACTGTTTATCTATAGATGTGATGAGTCCTTCATCACATCAAGTCCCTAAATCAAGACTGAATGCCATTTTAAAAATAAGATTTTAGCGAGAGACCTACTTGTAGGGTCAGTGCAGGAATTGCTGCTTTAATTACCGCTGTCTGCACTAACAATACAGCAGATTAGATGATGGCTGCAATCTCTTGTAGATATCTGATTTTTGAATATGCAGACATAGGTAGGGGAAAAGATCAAGGCAATACGTTAATATGATTCACAAAGTGACAAAATGCATTTCTCATGATCATGACTCACAGAATTGTTGTGGTTGGAAAAGACCACTAACACCATCCAAACCAACCATCAACCCATCACCACCATGCCCACTAAACTATGTTCCTAACCATGCCTAAAGGTGATCTTTTGGTAGAAGTCCCCCGCTAAAAATTTTTTTGTGTTTGTGATTTTATTTCTTTGTTTCTTTTCCAGAGAGGCTGAGAAAGAAAATTTGACTGCTCTTTTAGCACCTTGCTTTCTACAAATAATTATCTGCTGCCGTTCTTTGAGTATAACAAACTCTGGGGTGGGTACTTGACAGCTCAGGGTGGTGAGGCCCTGGCACAGGCTGTCCAAAGAAACTGTGGATGCCTCATCCTTGGACATACCCAAGGCCATGGGTGGAGCCCTGAGCAGCCTGATCTGGTGGGTGGCATGCCAGTGTCTGGTATGACAAGAAGAGGAGGGAGCCTTCTTGAGAGCCCCATTAAAAGAAAGATGTCTGAATAAGGGACTAAACTAGATGTCATGAGAAGTGGAATGGAATCAAAGTTGACAGAAGTAGCTAAAACAGAACCCCGTCATTTTATCACCCATGCACTTAAGGTTTGGGGCTGTTAATTACTTCTGGCTGGTGGTCTACCATGGCCCTTGCACCTCCCAGATCTGGAGGTGTTCACAGTGCTTTGCCATCCCCAAATGTCTACTGTACATGCAACGGCCACAAGCAACACACCAAAACCCTCATCCATCAATCTCAGCATCACTTGAAGAGTGTGGGAAGACCAAAGCTTAGAGAAGAGAAGACTCTGGGGAGACCTGGTTGTGGCCTTCCAGTACCTGAGGGGAGTTTAGAGGGGGACCATCTTCTTACACAGTCTTATAGTGACACAGCAAGAGGGAATTGGCTTTAAAATGAGAGATTTGGGTTAGATGGCAGGCAGAAATTTTTTACTCTAAGGGCTGTGAGGTTGCCCTGAGAGGCTGTGGATGTCCTGTCCTTGGAGGTGCTCAAGGCCAGATTGGATGGGGCCCTGGGCAGCCTGATCTGGTGTGGAGGAACCAACCCTTGGCAGGGTTTTTGGTCTAGATGATCTTTAAGGTCACCTCCAACCTGAGCCATTCTGTGACTCAGAGGGAATGCTGAGGGAGCTCTGGATGCCTTTTCAAACTCTGATCTGAATAACTTCACTGTGCTTCGTGTGAAGCTGGTGGAGGATAAGCATGTGTCCCTGCACGCCCTGCTATACTTATGCCATTTGTAGTCTGGAAAAATTTTAATATTGAAGCACCTGTAGAACTGCACCATGAAGGATGAAAAACAGGCTATATTCTGAATACAGCACAGCAACCACTTTCTAAATAAAATCAGTGAAGGCACCAACCTCCTCCACCTCCACTGAAATCTTGGCATGACTTTCCAGGCACATCTGGTCCTTTGAGGCAGAGCAGATCCTTCGGATGGCTTTTATCTGGGCAGCGCCGAGCCGCAGTACCAGCCAGATACAATGCAGGCTTGTGTGATGCTGCCAGCAGCAGGGCCAGGTGCCCGAGCCCTCTTCATAAGGACAGAGACACGTTTGTATAGTCACCAATCTTGGGTAGCAGCAAACAGAGGAGAATGGTTCCATTCTTGGCGCATCGCTCAGGGAGATGAAAGGAAAATATTGTTTGCCTGCTTCAGCATTGCTCTTGAATATTGCTTAATTATGGAAAGAGAGAAAGGCGGGAGAAATGGGCAAACCTTAGATTTTCAGCTCTGAGATATTTATACCTTCTCGCTGATGGCTTTTATGTATTGGATGATTGGAGGATTCCTCTGGGAGAAACACGTGGGCAAAGAGGAGGAACTGTAGACTGACCACCTTGGAAGTGGGCTGAAGAGAGGCTCTATGAATCTCGATGACAGAACATCTCCTCCATGAGCAGGACTCCAAAGGAGGGCCACAAAGATGTTCAAAAGCCTGGAGAACCTTCTCTATGAGGCTCCTGCTGTGATATGATAAGGGGAAAGTAGTGAAGCACTGGAACAGGTTCCCCAGAGAGGCGGTGGATGCCCCATCCCTGAAGACAGGTCAGGCTGGATGGGGCTTTGAGTCCCTCACTGAGCTGTAGGTGTCCCTATTTATTGCAGGGGAGTTGGACCAAATGGCTTTTAAAAGTCCCTTCTAACTCAGATGATTCTATGATTCTATGAAAAACTTAAGGTTTTTGTCTTTTCACCCTGGAGAAGACTCAGGAGTGATCTCATTACCATATCCCAGTACTTAAAGCGTGGCTACAGAGAGGTTGGAGGCTCGACCTCTTTGTAGAGGCACAAGGACCCAGATGGAGAGAACAAGAAGCACTGGGTACAAGCTGCACCTGAAGAGGTTTCATCTTGATATAAGTGTCAAGGAGTGACAAAGGGACATGGTCAGTGGGCATGGTAGGGATGGGTTGGGGGTGGAACCAGGGTTCATAGTGGTATTTTCCAACCTCAGTGACTCTGTGATTCCTGCAAGGCACTTAGAAGCGGGTTCACAAAGGGAACTGTCTTTCGCAGTGACTTGGATCAGAGAACTGAGTTCCTCAGTAAGGTAACTTAGCTGAGGTCCCCCCATCTCTGCCTTGTTGGTGACTTACTCCAAATGTTAGTCCAGAAATATATAGATTTCCTCTTTCCAGCTCTCCAGAACTTCCTGGGGCTGTGTTGTGAATGAAGCGAGCCCTCAGAACAAACCCAGCCCTCAGGCCACCCCCGTCAGCACTCAAATCATGCAAATCTTTTAATGTATTGCTTCAGAAGTGACAGTAAATGCAGTTATTTCTTATGCCACTGGAGAAGCCACCATAGGCAGTGGAAACCTGATTTCTTTTCAGGTTTATAGCTCTATGATGTACATCACACTGATAGAGTAACCTCTCAGAAAGAGGTACTACCCCATGTGGGTAATTAACACACTACAGCCCTGACCCCATGACTGCCTTTGAAACTAATTCTTTACCAGGCCTGGTCATCATGCTTTTATTTGTCATTCCTGGAACATGCAAACTGAACTGTTTGACCTTGCATGGGACACGTGTATTTTAATAGGAGAATCTGCTTAGTATTAGCACATTTTTCAAGTCCCGTGCGCACCTAGACAAGATCATTTCTAACAGATGGCACATGGCTATTTGCAATGAAGATGAATATCACTTAGGCAGGACGAACTGGAGCAGAAATATCTCATTTGAGTTGATGGGGTGAACAAAAGAAAAGAAAATACTGCTTGGAAGAGTCAATGTCAGAAGTTAACAGACATACAGTCATTGAGACTCTCCTGTCATCCATGATGTGAAAGTCTGTGGGGAGACACGTGCAAAGTAAAGGCTGGATTTGGATGATGGTAAGGACCTGGGTGGAGTTTCCTCTGGTGTCCGAGAAGCCACACAACCTGGGCTGACAATCCAGTTCTTGGTAAAGGTGTTACGCCTCAGTTTCTGGGAGAAAAAGCAAGACGGAAGTTGTGAGGAAAGCACAAAACACCAATGAGCACTTGTGGAAAAGTCATTCAGATGAAACACCCCATCAGCTCTGAGACCTGGAGTAGAAACACGCAAGTGTCAGCACTATCTTGGCACTGTTAGTGCCAGACCTGGGTCAGAATCTGCCACACGATGCTGCCCAGCTCTCAGGCTTTGCATCACACGGTATGAACCTGAGGTCTTTGCAAGGGCCCAGGCAAGCCCTGACTCAGGAAAGAAAAAAACACTCATGCCTAAATGAGAATTTACAATACCATGAAAGCGTAATGCTTTCTGCACAGTTTGCAATTTGCCTACATAGCAGCAGCAGGTAGGTAGGCACACAGTGGTTGTGAATTGCTGACACCAGCTGAGAATCTGGCCCTGAGAACTGAAAAATGTTTAAAAAAAAAGAAAAAAGAAAAGGAAAAAGAATAAAAAGAGATGCTGGCAAAGCCACTTAATGTTCACAGGATGAAAGGATGGGTTTTGTGAAGGCTTCACACCCAGAAATCAGCCCAAGGCATAGAAAATGTCAAGCAGAATTGCTGAAGTGTGACAAAGTCGCACGCAACTCAAAGGAGGTTTGTAATGGAAAGGCAGAACTAACTGCACACTGTGTGTTATGCTCCACTGCCAAGGAACAGTCCCAGAGACCTCTAAATTCAAGTGCTCCAGGGCTGTAGGGAGCTGTAACATGAAGAAGGGCTATGGGCTGGCTCCTCATCTTGTAGCATTGTGTGTGTGATGGATAAGGCAGTGCTAAAATGGAAAGGACGGTGGATTTTCCCAGCCTACCCAGTAAATCCACTCTTGCACTTACCAGCATCCTTTCAGAGACGTGCAAATTCCTTGAGGCCCCAAAGCTGTGCTAGAACTCCTTCAATAGAAGACTCTGATTTCCTTGCACTGCCTCAGTTATAAGTATCTTGGCCCACCTTCCTTCCAGCTTACATTTAAAACCAGAAACGCAAAACTCTGTGAAGCTACCAAGATGGTCAGAGACGTGGAGCGCAAGAGCTACAAGGACAGTTTGAGTTCAGAAGGAACCTAAGAGCAGCTGCTAACTACTTGAGGAGCAATATAGATGAGCAAAGCCAAATCGTTTACTACAGTGGCAAACAATAGAGCAGGCAATAGAATATACTGTTTCTGATGGTCATCTGGATGAGAAATGAGAAGTCGGATGCTGCTGTAGCCTTGAGAACCAAGGGCAAGGAGGTCATGGGTTGGGTCATGGGCTGGCAGGATGTTTTCAGGTAGAAGAGATCTGGAAACCAAATGGCTTGACATTTGGTTTTGGGAGTTTTTTTGTGGGGTTTGGTTGTTTTTGTTTTTTTTTTTTGTTTTGTTTTGTTTTGTTTGTTTTTTGGGGAGGGGTGATTCAGATTCCAGAAGGACTTAAGTGATGAAAAAACCTCATAAGTCCAATGAAACACATTGTAGTAGTAAGAGAGGAGGTGAGACGTTCTGATACCTTGAGTACTGTGTTCAGTTTTGGGCAGCTCAGTACAGAAAGGACATGGAGGTGCTGGAGCAGGTCCAGAGAAGGGCAACAAGGCTGGGGAAGGGCTTGGAGAATATGGCCTACGAGGAGCAACTGAAGGAACTGGGGCTGTT
>PPHD01014658.1:0-16569 GCA_002909625.1 Bambusicola thoracicus
GTAAGAGAAACTTCAAGATACTTGCACTTAATGGAGGAATTCATTCATCACATTTTTCAAGTGATGGCCTGAAGAAATGATCCTAAATAAGGATTCTGCATTGATTTTAGGTTTTGGTTTTTTTTTTAGTGATCTGTAATCACTCCTAATTGAAGGAGCAATGTTAGCAGGCCCTTCTTATTGTTTCCCACGCTTGCTGTTGCATGCTTGTCTTGCTGCACAGGACTGCTGGCACAGCAGAGTGGTTCCTGGGATAGCACGGTGGCTGTGGAGGAGTGTTGGTTGCTCAGAGTTGAGCTGCTGCTTGTTTTTCACCTGACCTTGCAGTCTCTGGCAGGGGAAGCTTAATCTGGGAGCAACAGATTTTGACGTGGACAGGTTATGGCATTAGCTGGCGTCTTGACAAAGAACAGGAGTTGTTTCAAAGGCAAAAACCTCATTGGAAGATCAGTGTGACCAGCAGTGCAGGAATGGGAGAACAAAAAAAGGAAGCGTTGCTATCCCAGGGTGCGTTGTTTCATCTTTGCTTAGCACTCTACCCATGCTGCCAGTGTTTTCATTCACTTTAAGGGTTTTTCTCCAGTTGAATGTTTCATTGGTTTTACAGTATCCGATTTCTTGTCAAGGCAGCGGTGTTGGCTCTCAGCTATTGCTCTGTATTTACTCGCTGATCCATCTCGGTGTGCTTTGCTTACAGAGCTCTCACCGATTTCGTTCTGCTATCATTTTCCTTCATTTTTTCCTCATTCATGCGGTGGCTTAATTAAATGTTGTCTCTGCCACTGGCCCAAATCCAGAGAGCAAAACTGTTCATGGAGTGGCACTGTAGGGACCAATTCCACAGCATGGCAGCACGGTTCTGTGTCAGGTGCATCCCAGGTCACCTTCCCCCTTTTTGCCATTAACTTCCATTGCAGTTTGAGAGGTGACTCTTGGCTTAATACACCTTCTTCTGCAGTGGATTTTTGGGAGGATTAACTTTTCTTTTTGTGGTACCTGAAGGTTTCTAGAGCTGATGCACATTTGAGCAAAGCTGTTTGTATCGCCTTTACCTGAGATGCCACAGCTTGCTTTCTTCAACACAGTTGAAAGCTACGCTGCAGCATGGGGTAAACACCAAGTGAAAGTGGTTCCCAGGGTGCAGCCTTGCTTCCCTGGCTTTCTCAGTCTTATGCGTGTTGGCTGCTTTCATCACTGTCCTTCAGGTACAGTCAGTAGGTTACCCTTCTAAGAGGGAACATGTGAAGGATCTGCTTCTGTACTGCAGCTGCTGTGCAAGGACTGCCTGTAGCTGTGTCTGTGCAGTGCAGGGCTGTTTCTTGGGCAGAAAGGAAACCCTTCTGCACACAGCTGCTGCGTGGCAGTCTCCTCTGAAGTTCAGCAGATATCTTAGCTGGTGTTATTCTCTTAAGGTGCACATCTCTCTGCAAAGTTTACCCACCTGTAAACCTTCATCTTTCTGTCATTTCCTCAAAATCTGAACATTTTGGAAACTTCAGCAGGGTCCGTAGGCTCCTCAGCTGAGTTTACTGGGAAATGTTATCTCAGTTACTGAGGTATTGCTTCCAAGATTTCATCTCCTGTGTATCAAATGCAACTGCCCTGTGAACAGGGGAAAGTTGTCTGCAGATCCTCTTTGCTGGATTCATGTGTGCAGCGTGCAAGCTTGTGAGATGGAGTTAAGCTACTAGCAACTAGTTAACCTACTAGCAGATTTTTCTTGATGGCTGCGTATTGAGAATATTCAGCTTTGGAAGTATGTTTGGCAGACAGTTCTCAGCTTTTGTGCCAGTGAATCCAGGGTCTGGAGCTTAGTGAGAGCAGTCAGGAGAGGGAAGAAGTGAAAGGCACTTATCAGCACAATTGTGATCTCCTGTTTGATTAAGGTGAGTTAATTTGCACTGTGTGGTGTGAAGCAGTGTGGCACCACACAGGAAGTTCTGTCTTCTTTTGCTTACCAAACACATTTCTCTGAAGAAACATAAAAATACTAGGAAGCAAATGTTAGCATTGGCAGTGCTGCTGGTTTATCTCTGAGGTGGACGTAATATTGGTCAGAAGTTATTTCTCACCTCGTTTGGTTGCAGATAGCTTGGTCCTGAATTCCCTTGCTGAGCACAGGCACGTTTTGTGTGGGCTCAATAATACATTAAGGCGTATGCTGTGAAGCTAGGATGCATTTCTGTAAGCATCTAATGTTGTTTGGGTTTTTTTTTGTTTTTGCTGCAGTCTGAAAAGATCTGCAGGTTTCTCTCTTTAAATGGTTGTATTGTTTCATTCTGCTTATAAAAACAACCTTCATTATTTCCCTGGTATTGTAGCTGGCCTGAGTTCCAATCCTAACTGACAGATTTCAGCCTGACACCTTTGTTGGTAGCCCTCTCGCAGCCAAGAAGCAAGAAAAGAGAAGGTTTAGCCACCACCTTCTCTTGGCCCCCCCAAATCGGCCCTACTGGAACATGACTGAAGCACGGTTTGAGGCAGCTGCTCGTAGTTTGTCAGAACGTCACCCATGCTGTTCTTATTCTTCGGGTAAATATAAGGGACGCTGATCTCCGCTGCTCTCAAGTCTACTTTTCTAGATTTGCTTTAATGGAAAGAGAACATTAAGCGGCTTTCTTCATAACCCAAACAATGTAAAATCGCTGTGAGCTTAAATAACACCTCTACCCCTCGAAAAATGATGTAGAATAATGCTGCTTTGCTCTCTCTGTTTAAAAGAAATCTGTTGCTCACAGCGGCAGCCAGAATTATTATTCCCTCTCCAAGTCTGGGCTGTGGGATGTGTATTTAGAAGAAAAGCTTTTAAAAATCCAGTAATGTGTATTTCTTGTTATTTTCCACTAGTGGGGGGCCTCAGATTGCTTGTTTTTTTTTTTTTCTCTAGAAATGTAGACTTCCTATTCCCTTAATTCTTCCTTTAGGACTAAATTGACAAAGTACCCTCTCATGGAGCACACCTGTTTGTTAGGGAAAGGCAGTGCCTACCTGGAGCTAAAAGCAAGGGTAATATGTTGTTAGCATGGCTGCGGAGCCGCAGTCTGGTTGAGGACTGCAGCAGAATCTGGAGCTCTGCTCCCAGGGAGCTGTGAGAGGAGGGCACCTTGTCTAGGAGTCTTTGTTCATTAAAAGAAACATGCATCCTAGCATTCTAAGTTAAAACGCTTGTTAAGGAGCTCTTCCTACTGAAGGCAGAGTGCGTTGTCTCAGCTTACCAGCACAGGAGCTTTGCAGCCATCAGTAAATACCAGTTGCTATTGCAAGGGCTACGCCTATAGCAAGGTGGAAGTGCAGTGCTACCTGGAGTGGAAAAGAGGGAACTCGACTGAGTTGTGATTTCTCCTCCAAAATAGAAGAATAATTTGGACTCAGATACGTGTATGTCCATTCAGAGACTGCAAGAAACATCCAGGGTTCAGGTGGTCTAAATTCCACTGGCGGAAGAGGCAGGATGTTTGGGAGAAAGCCCCTGTTTAGGAGTGCAAGGAATTGCTATTTCTATTTTTTATTACTTTTCATACCTCTTGTAGCTGGAAATATAATTCAGAAAATGATGGGGTAGTGCTTCTGAGGTAGCCATACCTTCCTCGGCTTTGAGGCAGGACTTGAGGAAGCTTGTCCCATTGCCTGTCTCAGGGGAAGCCAGCTGGGAAGGTTTGGCAGTCACAGTGCCTATGTGGCTGAGGGTTCCTCAGCTGTCAAAGCCAAACAGGTTAAGATAATGATGACCCAATAAAAATCACCTGTGATGGGCATCAGATTTTTTTGATCTCCCATACTAATGAGGCTTTAGTTGAAGGATGTTACTCTGGGGGCAAAAACTGCCATGCTGTGCTTTATCACACCGTGATCTGTGGAAAGCTGGTATATGCTGAACAGGAGAGGGCTCACCTGCCATTCATTGCTGCTAGCAGTTGCTGCAAACTGTGTTTTGCCAATAAGAGTAGCCACTGCCTAGAGTTGCAATTGAAGTACTGGGCTTGAGGCTTGGCAGTGTGTCTTAAGCAGAAGGTTGCTGATGTGCTGTAGGGGACCTTGCCACACTGGATTTCAGTTCGATAAGGTATAAAAACTGTTGGTTTTGTATGTTCCTTATTTTGAGGATGGTCAAATATGAAGTGACCTGAAAAGCTCCCTGGCAGTTCTTTTGTCTGACTTTGCTAGAGGACTTTGAAAGCCCCAAAGCTTTGTCATCTTGCTGCTTTAGTAATTAATTAGGTCATCATTTTGTGTTAATTACAGTGACATTTTTCTTCTCATCTTATGGATTATAGGATGGAAAGCAACGCAAGTTTTTGTGCTCAAGTGAGAGATGATTTCAAACTTCAGGACACTGAATTTCAATGGTGTTTTTGGGCACGGTGGAAAAAACCACTTCTATATAGAAGACATAGCTGGGATGTGCTCTGAGGGCAGGAGAAGTGCCTTTTACTCTAAAGAAAGTCGTGATGTTGCCAAGACTTTGGATGAGAAACTTTAAACTGCATCCTTTTTCCACAAGGTTGTGTTGTGCTAATTAACATTAAGCTCTTGCTGCTGACAGAGGAGGTGTGAATGTGATGCAACTTCCACAGTACCCTTCATGGGGTGTCTTGAGCAGGGCAGTATAAGTACTCAAAGCCTAATTGCCTTTGCTTTTTAAAAGAAGATATTTAATGCTTTCCTTAGAATTCTGTAGTGCTGCTTGCTTTAGAATTTGGAGCCACGAAACCAGACAGCTCCAAGATCTTAAGTTTGACCATAAAATGAAATAAATCAGTGTGGTCCTGGAGATGCTTCCCAAACTCTTCTCAAAATAGGTGATCTGTAAGTGGAACAGGTTGAGCAGTCACCATCTTTGGAGTTACTCATACCTCACATGGACGAAGCTATGAGCAGCCTGGTGTTGGACCAGATAACATCCAGAGGTCCCTTCCAACCAACCCATTGAGTGGTTGTGCAGAGAGCAGCCTCCTTCCTGCCTGGATGGATGTGAGAGAAGGAAGAAAACTAGTTTTGTTTGGCTTCTCAGTGCTATGTATTTACTCTGGATCTAGCAGTTAAAGATGCTGAATAGAACAGTTCTTTAAATGAAGAGGAGCTTGTGGTGCTCAGCATCTACAGTGTGTGTAGCTGCAGATGCCCAGTGTTGTCTGCTGCCTGTGAACTTGTCAGCCAACTGGGTCCTGCTGGTGAGGTCTGACTATGCAGCTCAGTCATTTGTGAGAAGAAACTATTCCAGTATGATTAATGCCGTGGTTGATGATGAGGACAGAAAGCACTTCTTTGAATAATGCCTATAATGGCATATTCCCCTGTGTATGTGCTTAAAGGAAGAGTCTATGGTTATATGAAATTGAGGGCATTTAAGAGGCAGTTAATGACAAGTGAAAATGATAGCTAGGGTAGATTAATTGTTAAATGAATTGTGCCTGTGCTTGCTGTCATTTTAATGTAGTATCAGTCTAATTATAAGTATGATGCTATATAGCAGGAAGGCATCAGGAAGCAATTCTATGCGCTTGTCTTCAGGCCAGAGGCATTTATAGGTTTAGCCATAAGGAGGTGGTTTTTTCCAAGTGTAGCCATCTCTTGCTGTGTCTTTTTTTTTTTTATCATCTAGAGTAACCAAACCTGTACTTTGAATAATTTTGTACTAATAAATCCTTCCCCAGACTTCCTGGACAGTGCAGTCAAGCAATCTTTACTCATCATCGGTTTAATATGGGTTTTGTTCGAGCTGTTTTCTGATTGAGACTGTGTCACTTGGATTTGGTCTGAAGCACAGCTCATGGGTTTCTGTTTTATACTTTTCTCTGCTGTGCTTTATCTCCACTACTTCTTGTTTAGCTTTGATTTGGCATGGTGCTACTTTACATTCATGCCTCCAACCTGAGCCGGGCGTGAAGGAAATGAGCAGGATGGAAGAGGGCCGAAGGCAGCCAGGGATAGGTCTCATCTCATCATTAGCCTGTTGTTGGCAGCACAACTGCACAGACAGAGGAAATCCGTCTTCTGGATGGACTCGGGGTGGCAGCGAGGCAGGAGCTGTGTATCTCTAGCAGTCTTTTTCATGTACTGTCTTTAGTCGTGGCCCAGCTGAGTGAGCGCTGTGAGGTTTCCACATCATGTGAAATGCTGCCATATAACTTTTGGTAGAGTTTAGCAGTCTGTGTAAGCTTGCTTATCTTCAGTATCCAAACTGCTTGCTTGAGAGCAGTAGTACTGCTACACAGGGAGACAGGAGGGCGAGCAGAAGAGATCCTTTCCCAGGAAGAGAAGAGGCCTTCAACATCGTGTTCCAAGTGGAGCTGGGATGAGTACAGGCACAGACACAAGCAAAAGGAGCCATCATCGTTCCCTTCAGATGGGCACTTAGGGTGTGCTTTGCACAGACCAGCAAAGTGAAAGTGAGTGCTTACTAATGTAGATGGAAACAAGCAAGTGGAGCGGCTTCTGAAGATAAAAAGCTGTTTGTGGCATGGACAAACAGGCATGGAGTGCCATGAATAAATATAAGCTGGAAGTCAAAGGATCTCTAACACTGAGGGTATGGGATGATCTTGTGTTCAGTTAGAGCGATGCCATCTAAGCAGATCCATTTAGAATGAGTCAGGGAAGGAGAATCTTGTAGCTGAGGATAGGAGAGGTCAGAGAGGCAAAGCATCCCAGCCGTGTGCCAAGGGACCAGGTAGGAGAAGCATGCTGAGGTTCTCAGTGAGCAGGGCTGGAAGTTTCTTGTTCCCCATCCACGTTACTAACCATGTCAGCTCCAGGCATTACTGAGAGGGCTCAAACCCAGGGGGCTGGATGGTGAATTAAACACGGTTCAAATAGCCCAGTAAATAGCATTGTAGGTTCTTCTAAAGTATGAGGGCTGTAAAAACTTGTCACATCTTCCTGTAAGTTATTTTCTTCCTGCATCAGTGATTCAGAGCCTGTTAGTGCAAACAGGCCGGCTGCTAAGGAGAGACCGATGCCACTCCTTCCCGTCAGTCAGGGATCACTTCTCCACTCAAGGAAGGCAGTGAATGTCTCCTGTAAAATTCAGGGGCCGGTTAACAAATTGTAGTTTAGAATACATTACAGATGATGAATGTGATCTCCTTAAAGGGAAATCTATTCGTTTGACTTAGTGCTCTGACGATTAATTGCTTGCCAGATTAAATTGCCCCATAAAACGCGCACTACTTTATTCGATCTCTTCGTGATGAGATTAGCTAGGCCATGCTGGTTCTTTGTATGTTAATTACAGTGGTATTTTCTGCTTCTATTTAATTATTAAATTGTTCGGTGCAGCATGCTTTCTCCTAGCATCAGGAAAGATGTATTTTGCTTTTGACCATTGTTTTGTAACCCTTCACCCCCTTTTCCAATGGCAGCCTCAGATTCCTCTGCAGAGGTATCAGGCTGTAAGAAGATGCATACTGAACTTTTTCTTTCCTGTGCTACACAGGAATGGTACTGGCCCTGCACAGCTTCGCCATGCAGCAATCGAGGGCAAGAAATCACAGCATCACAGAAGTGTAGGGGTTGGAAGGGACCTCTAGAGAAAATCTAACCCAACCCCCCTGCAAAGCAGGCTCCCTAGACCAGGAGGAAATAAAGGATATCTGAATGAAGATATCTGAAACATCTAAATGAAGAATATCTGAAACGAAGCTATGGAGGCCAACAGGAAATCATTTGAGGAAAACTTCAGAAAAAGCCATTTTGAGCTGTCTGTGCAGAACTGGCCCAGATCTCCGAGCTATCAGTCTGTTCCTGGACTACACATGCAGCTACCCCCATATGCACGCACAAAATACCTCCTGTACTTTTACAGCACTAAGCTGTTGGGATTTGCACATAACCTGATGTTCCCACAGCAATGTTTTCTTTTTTTCTTGTGGTTTTTTTCTTTTCTGCTTTTAAAATCATTCATGCCTCTTGATCTAGAGCGAAGGATTCTCTCTTAACAGCTACACTGTCTATTTTTAGTTTTCTCTCAACTTCATATACCACTCCCTACGTGCTGCTTCCTCCCAGTGCATGCTGTCCCCAAGGAAGCAGTGTGTTATCTTCAACTGGGATCGATCCCCAGAGGCGAATTGTTGTATTAATTAATCCAGTTTTTTATTTGCTGTGCATTCAGAGCTGAGAAAATTCAAGGAAGGTGTAGCAGAACTCAAAAGGTTTCAGGAAGGGACAATGAAGAGTGACTGAAGGAACCAAATGTGTTATGAAGAGCGTTTGTATACATGACAATGCTTCAACCTGGAAGGGAGATGGCAGAGAATAAAAGACTTTATAAGGTAGTAAATATCATAGAGAAGAGCAGCTGCAAGAGGAGGGTACATCAGAAGATCAAGTGAGTTAAAACCAAAGAGATACTGTTTTATGTAAAACTTAGTTAAGCTGGGGAGTAGCTAAAAGGTTGTGTGAATTTAAGGCAGTGATTATGTAAGCTAATGGAAGGAAATTCCATCACTTGTTACTGATCGTACAGATATCACCCTGCCTCAGGTATCACCTTGAACTGCTTGGGGTTGGAAGCCAGGGTTCATTTTGAGGCAGCAGCACTTTATTCTGGTTTTGTTTTCATCCTGTTCCTTCAGCTTCTGTTTCTTTCAGACTCGAGGAAGTGAGCTGGCCTTTGCTACCTGGCTCAGTGTGGCTCATTTTAATGTTTATGTAAACTTTATCTGTCAGCAACTTCTCAGGCATCAGCTATTTACTTCAAAGCCCTTACCAAGGGTAAGGCAGCGTGCCAGCATCCCTGTCCCACTACTTTTGGGATGAAGGAAAACACTTCACTTGCAGTCACCTGTCTGAGTTATACATACAGTTCGTTAAATCTGCCACTACCTTTGCGTTGAGGTGGCTGAAATCCCACACTAGATGTCTGTTGGGGTTTGTTGCTATGGCAGGGAGTCACTTGTTGTCATTTTGACCCACATCAGCTTTGCGTAGGGAAAAGAGGGCCTCCAAACCTTTCTGCTGCAGCGTGCGTGTGGTTGTCCTTGGTAATTTACTTAGAGGAGGGATGCCTAAGGTGACCATGCTTTTCTTTGAGCATGGTCTCAGATCCAACAACGTTCTGGGAATGGCAGGGAAGTGTGTCAGTGTTGGAGCACTGGCGGAGAGGCAAATAGAATGCTGAGCCTCGGGAGGTTTTTCTTCCCTTGTGGTTTTACTTCAGAATTTCAGTCATTATCCTCACTTTTCCTTTCCCTTCTTTTTTTTTTTTTTTCCTCTTCCTCCTTCCAGAAAGCGCTCAGGAGGAGCTGTCAGGATCATGAACTCATAAGACTCATGAAAATGAAAACCATGCCAGCTGAGCAAGGCATGATTTTAATTAAGACTAACAGGATTTTTTGCCTTCTTCCTTTCTTGCTAGCCTTGATTCAAATACAGCTGTTGAGAAGGGAGGTCTTCACCAGTTCAGCATCCTATAGTTTGTCAGCTAAAGAAGGTTGAGCTGTTGAGACCATTAGATTTTAAAAATAAGAAAATAAAGGCCTTTGGTACTTTGTTTTGGTAAGGGGACAAATGTTTTCACTCCAGCTTTGCAGAGTAATGAATAGAACAGGGACATAATCTAGTTTTTCTGTTGCAGGTTGCTGTTTTAAGGGAAGTACATGATGGATAATTTATCACTCATTCATTTTTCTTTTTGAGTACTGCGGATCCTCCTGCACTGCTCTATAAATAGAAATCTCTGAAGGCAAACCTCAATTTCACTAAATCCAAAATCATCAGTTCTCATTCAGTGCACAAGTTAGATGGGTTAGGAAAGCAAATGGATCAGGGGTGAGACCTCTGCTGTGAGTGCCTCAAATAATGATCTGTACTTTGTGAAGAGCGTTTATCTATGAAGACCAGCCACGGTGGATTAAAAGTGCATTATATGGAAAGAGGCAGATGTGAAGCAGCACATCATACTGTCATCTGCCAGCCCTTGTTGGCCCAGCTGTGGGCACTGGCTGTGTCTGTGTGGAGGTGAGGACCTAAGGCTCTGTGGCTGCAGCTGATTTTCCTGCTCAGTGCTGGTCTTGCCAGGTTAGTTCTGCCTCTCTCTACATAGCCTGCTGCAAGTGTTGCACAGCAGAGACTGCAAGCGCCTGCTTTGTGGTACGCTGCTGGCCTGACGAAGTGCCAGGCTGAATTTACCTCCCATCCATTTCCTCACTAATCCATGGTGCCTCTGACAGAGAAAGCCATCTGTGTTGCTGCCGCTTTATCGTGGCTTGGGGAGTGAAATAAAGCAGAGCTATAGTCTTGCTTGCAGTCTGATGTTTTTGAAGCAGTTTAGGTGACCCGTTGCATGGAAACAGCCCTCACTGTTTAGCCTATAAAGGAGGTAAGTACAGTGTTCCTTGCCATGCTGGGTGCTAAGGGTGCCTCTGGTTCACATCTCTCTAAGCAAACCTTTGCTTCTGCATTGTCAGCTATTCAGTTGAGAGAGTTTGCTCAGAGGGGAACAGTGCTGCTGTGGAACCCTACTAAGACCCCATCTGCTAAGAGCTTGTATTGATTTGTGTCTTAGTTCATAAAAGCCTTCAATTCTCCTTGTGTAAATGCCATAAATAATGCACACGTTCTAGATAGAATGTGCTGTAGGAACCTCCCAGATACCATTTTGGTCTGGGTTGAACTAAGCTAATTTAATCACAGTTAGGAGTTTCTCAGTAGCTGCAAAGCAGGAAGTATATTGCCTTATTCTATTTTAATGTATTAGTCAACAGACAGAGGTGGGAAGATAGGTATTTGAAAGTGGTAATCAGCTTTATAAAACAACACCTTTTAGTGCTTAAATATTATAAAACTTCATCTGAAACTCATTGTAAATCACATATAAACACACAGTGTAAGTACAGTGAAATCCAGTCCTGTGGCTGTGATTTGTCTGCATAATCCCCACATTTGTATGCCCCTTCGTCAGAAGGACTGCAGTTCATCTCATCCTGTACATACATACATATACTAAATAAATCATTTTGCCCACTCACAGCAAACTGCCATTTTGTGCTAGCAGCATTGCAGAGTACATTTTAGTAGGGGGTGTTGATGAATAATTTGTTCCTTTGAGATCCCACGGGCTTAAGGGCACCAAAACGTATTTTGAGTTGGACCAGCTCCAAATCAAACTTCTTGGCAGTCTTCTGGAAAGTGTATGGCGGTTTTAGAGGTGACCTGTTTATGGAAATCTAATTAGATTTTTACTCTATTTTGTCTGCTGTGTGTAAAGAAAGCAAATAGGTGGAGGGATGTGGTATTTGTTAGACTGAGGATTTTTTCCTTGCACTATTAGAAATGCCCAGCGTATTGCAGCTGTGGAAGGAGGATGATTTCACTTCAAAATGTGTGGTCATGGGAGCTTGGGTTCTCCTCTGTGCTGGGGAGATCAACTGATGGACTGTGGTTCCTGCACAGGAGAGAGAATGTATTTGCATGCCCATAAATTCATTCTGATCAATGTTTCCCTGGCAGTTACTTGATATGAGTTGCCGCAGCTGCAAAATGAAGAATGTGTTTGTGTGGTGTGAGCGTTGTTAATTGAGGAAACATGGATGCATCCTATTTTCAGAGCTGAAAATAGGACTGATGTTTGGACTTGGACTTGTTATCAAGTTCTGGACTTGATAATGCCAAACCTGCTGATACGATCAAATGGCACATGGCAGGCTACAGCTACAAGCCAGTTTTGGAGCTCACTAGTTCAAATTGTATTAGCATCGGGTGCTTTGTCTTGGCTACAGCAGACAAACCATACGAACCGGGCTGCCTTTTGGCAGGCAGTTTTTAGGAGTTTGGAATCCTGGGTTAACATTCACTTGAGAATAAGGGATGTGACAAAGCACTTAGGGTGGAGCATCATCAGAAGGCAAAGATGTCTTGGATGGGCTTTCTCAGGTGATGGGTGTGAGTGCAGTGCTATGTGGTGTATTTTCTGGTCCTGAGGAAGGACATACACATTTCTGATAAATGTTACAGTTACTGGAAGACTGGCAGAGGGTTGAATCAAGGGATGGGATGAGGCAGAGTGATCTGAATTGCTTTTTAAAGTATCCGACAGCGCTGGCCTGTCAAAGTTGGGCTGTATCTTGCAAAGTAGGGATATAAGAAGCATTGACTGACAGCTTTACTCTCGGTCTCTCATGAAATGTTCAGCTAAAGAGATTCGTTTGACCCCCAAAACATTATCAGGATCAGGAAAGTGACTTTTACAGTCACGTAGTTTTTTGCAGTCTCATCTGGTGACTTTCAGGGAGTGTATTTAACAAACAAACAAAAATGATGGAGAAGACTCTGTTGTCAGAGAGGTTGGTAAAAATGCTTCTGAGATTTCAGCATCTTATACTCCTTAGAACTAAAGCTGGGCTGTTGTCTTTAGAGCGCTCAGGCACCTTTGAGAAGACAAAATGCCCAAGCAGAACTCGAGGCTAGACCCTGAAACCAAATAGAAGCTGTAAATTAGGTACTCATTTTTGACAGATAATTAACCGTTGTGGTAAGCTATGGAATTGATTGGTTCTTCACATCCAAATAGGGTTCCTTTATGAAAGATGCTCTAGCCAGCTGCTGCTTTGGGAGTACGCAGTGCGAGGGCAGTGCTGTAAAACACAACAGCCTGTGATATGTGCGAGTTCAAATAAGCCCATCTAGTGACTTGTAGTTACACAGATCGGTTAAGGACTTGATCAAAGGTCTCATTTTGCATTTGAAACTCAAATTAATTCCTGATCTCTGTGCTTCAGGCTCGTGTTTTTGCATTGAGAGAATTACCTCTGTCATCAGCCTTAATTCTACTGAAATTTACCAGTGCGGCAATTAAACAGCCCTGAGACCTATTCTGAGTTGCTGCTTTTGAGAGCAGAGGGCAGAGGAGAGATTTGAGGTGGTGATGATGGGCTGCAACTTTTTCCACCTTCGTGCAGCCCCAGTCATGACCGTGCTCTGTGAGTGTGGGCCAGAGCCCAGTTCTGCTGCAAGGAATGTGGGGAAATCACTGCTGAGCTTGGACTGCTGCTCTAAATGTCACGTCTGTCGTTCATATCTCCACCCATACGTGCTTCAGTTTCCATATAGGAGCAGGGGTTTTCCCTGTTGTGTGTTAGAACCGCAGTGGCTTTATAGTAAGTTGTAATGGCAAAGAAAAGCTTGAGTGCCTTCAAAGAGGTTGGCTTTTCTTTTTCTTCAGTCACATTCCTTGTTTAAAAGATGGTTTCTTCCTGGTTTTGCTCAGCATCCCTGTTTAATTGTGGAGCTGATGGGTGGGAGTACAGAATCCACGCTGGGAGATGGCCTCAAACACGGAGAAGGGTTAAATATGCTGTTTATTTCAGCAAAGGCTCTCCATTATGGTAACTAACATCAAGTACGTACAGTTCAAGGAAGTATTATTGTGGTGTTCTTACATGCTGGCCTCGGGGATGCTGGAGTCTTCGGGTCAGGACATCAAGGCACGCTTTGACGTTAGGGGTTCTGCTTACCTGCTTCCAGGGTCTGGCACCCTGCAATTTGAACACAGCAGCGCTTTGCATGTGAAGGTGGGATGTGAACCGACTCCTAGGGTGCCCTCGGGGGGGAGACCATCAGAGAGGCTGTGCTGAACCACAGCTCCTCCTCAAGCTGGAAGAAAACACAATGACCTTGAACGGCTAATCTCCATTTCCATGAAATGGCTAAAATCACTTAGATGCGATGGTATGATTGATGATACATTGAAAGCCTTTTAATGAAACTAGGAAAGCTGTCAATACTCAATGCGGCTCTATTAGTGGGTCAGGAAGAGGTGGTTTGGGGAAGGGTCTGAAAAAGCACGGCCCATTCTGGAGCTCATAGCAGCTGCCCCAGTGCGTAAATACAGAGCATCTACAGGAGCTTCAGTTCAATCTTAGCTCTTTTCACACTGACTCTTAATTCTGCCTGTTGAAAAATGGCAGAGGTGTTTTGTGTGCCCTAAGCCATTAAGGTTTGTTGACACTCGGGTTTGCTGTGTCAGATCAGGCTAAGCACTGTGTTTACTCCTGCTCTCCTGGGCTGCTTCTGCTCAGGCGAGAACTTCGATGGATTTGTAGTAAAGATAGTTTGGAAAGAGCTTGGAAGGAATCATTTTCCAGTGGCAGATTGCAATCAAAATACTGGGCAATATTTGCCAGCTTTTATTTTGAAATATCTCATTTTTTTCTTCTTACCAGTTGGAAGGTTTCAGTGTGAACACATGATTTGCTACAGTTTTTCCTCCTGGATTCCTGTATGCCAGAGCTGGGCTTGAAATCTTGAGTTCTGTCCAAATGAAGTCTGTGATCAAATCAGAGAAATATGCCATTTCCGTGGAGGTTTAAGGTCACAGAGTGTCACTTGGAATTTGAGACAAAGCCAGATTTTTAAATCTTTAAATCCTTCATAAGGAAACTTCAGTTCTGCTCTAATTTTAATCATCTTGCTTGTTGAGTATCGCAGTGTGGCTTGTCTGCAAAGCCAAATATAGATCTACCCTTTAGAAAGCATTCTGGCTTCTTCAGTTGTTGGTTTTTTTGTGGTTTGCTGTGGGTTTTTCTTTCTTTTTCAGTGATGTTTATCCAGTTTTCTCTTTTCCATACAGTGAGTATGGTGCCAGGCATTGGCTCTCTCAAACTGGTAGGTGTCAGTGCTCATTAGCATCGAATGCCACAGCCCGTATCACTTTACTGTGTCCCTCAGCTCCTACGTGTTAGCTGTTAAGGCAGCAATTAATCCCTTTGATATTGAATGGGTTCTGTAACCGTCTGACCTGGTGTTTCAAATAATAATCAGAGTTCTCTAATGGCTTGTGTGGTTAAATTCCAGTAGGAGTCTTGCTACAGACAAGGAAATTTTGCCACGCGCTGATGGTGAGGAATGCTTTCTAAATACACTTAGGAAAGTGGTGACTTAAGCAAGTGCAGTGTGGGTGAGGGGGAGGCACGGTTTGGTAGATGGGTAATGGGCAGCACGATTGTTTCATGTTGTGCTAACAGGCCTTCTTCAGCAGCTTCGGCTGGTACTCTTGTTTCACCTGGCAGCTCTGCATCAGCCAGGTTAGAGCAGTGTCTGACCTGGGTTAGCGTGTCACAGGTTCCACAGCGTGAATCCCTCAATGCTAATTTTGCATATACTCAGGATGAAAGCACGCCAAGGTAACTGAAGCCATGCTGATCTATTTTTTCCTTTTAAACGTGGGAAATCTGCCATATTGTTCACAGTACATACGGTAGTTATTGGCAGCTTTTAACTTTGCAATAGTGACCTGCATGCATGCAGAATGCCTTCTTTCTTTCTCTTCCCCACTATATGCCCCCCCTTCTCCATTTCCCAGAATGCTTAAATTGAACAGCTTCCCCTTCTTAATGTACAGCAGTGCTGTTACCTCAAACATTTCTGGTGCTGAGATGATACTGTGACAGCTGGTTCACAGCAACACAAGGAGAGAGATGGAGCTCCCTGCATGAACTACATGGCAGTGGTGAAGTGGGGCAGGAAGAACAGGGATCTGCTGGCTGCAGTGGGCACACCAGGTGGGGAAGGGTCACCTTCAGTCTATGAAATTAAGACCTTAAGGGAATTGAGGAGAAGTATCCTAATACAAGTAGCTAGCATTGTGGGGTGGTTGTTTTTTTTTTGCTGATGCAAGTGTAATAGTAAAATGTCAGTGAAGATTCCAACAGCCTTGTAATGCTTTGAAGGTTTAGGTATTGGAGCAATTCTGAATCAGAGAACTTAAAGAAACGAATGCAGTCAAGTATGGTGATTCCCTTTTTGACTGGAGAGACTGTTAGAACTGATGCGCCTCCCCAGTGTGTGGTTGTAGGCCATTACAAAAGAAAGAAGCCAACGTTCAGCTCACAGAGGAAGCCTAGCTATTGTGACTGCTTGCAGACCCTCTGCCACCTGCTTGATATCATGTGTACCTGATGGAAAAACATGGCTTTTTTTTTTTCTTGCAGTCTTGAACAAGTTAAAACTTTCAAAGTATAAAAAGACATCAGTAGCAGAGTGCTGTAGGAGTTTGGGCTTTTTGTTTGTCTTATTTGATGGGAAAACACCAGCAATTAACTCCGAAACGCATGATGCTCCATTGCTTCTTAGACTGGGGAACCCATTTGTAAGCAGAGAATGCGCCCCGCTGGCCTTGCCTGCAGTAACACCCGTAAAAAGAACAGAGCTGGAAAAATAAATGTAGGTGTGGGTTACAAACCCAAAGCTTTGAGGGAGCAGCCAGCATAGGCGTGTACGTCAGGTATGATCGTGGGTGAGAGTGGGAATTTGACAAGAAAATAATCCTCTCATCCTTCATGTAGCACAGGAAGATGTGTTCCCAAAGCATAGCTGTGTCCTTCAGCTGCCAGTTCAGCTGAATGGTTGTTGTCAGCATCTGAGTGAAGCTTGGGGCAGCATAAAGATATGCAAAAAAAAAAAAAAAAAAAAAACACCAAAACCACAAACAAAAAAGAAACCTCCAAAATCAAAACAATCCTACAGCACATTCTGTGGCTCTGAAAACCCTTGCTGTAGGCTGGTGACTTACCAAACCATCACTTATTGGCTGGGCTGTGATTAGTTGAACCCCAGTTCTCTTCTTGTCCT
>PPHD01014659.1:0-16569 GCA_002909625.1 Bambusicola thoracicus
CTCTCAGCACTGGTTTATATCTGAGTAAATTAATAAAGGGTTAAACCTCGAAGTCACATTTGTACCTGAGGCTGCTGTTTATAGAATAACTCAGTGGTTATTTCTTCTGTGGGCTGTTGCAAAAGTGTATAATAGCTCAAACTGTTGCTGAGTTAAAGAGTTCCTTTAGTTTGAGTCCTAGATCAGCTAGTATGAATACATATTGCTTGTAATTTACTGAAGCAACACTCTTTTCCCCTAAGCAGCTGGCATGGCTGATCTTTTAGACTTCAGTAGGTGATGACCAGAAGGACAGTCTCAGGAAACAAACCTGAGTCCTTTTTTGCTTCCGTTTTTTCTCCCTGTGGTAATGTTGAGGTCCTCTGAAGGCAGTTGTAAAGTGGTTACAACTAAAGTTGTGGCTTTTGTTTCATTTGATGAGATGCAGCTTTCCATTTTAAAAGTACAGCTTGTGTTGTATGGAAGCATTACAGTCCTCTATTTGTCGTTTGTTTATGGTACCTTATTCTGATCTCTTCCGTGCCTTGTGCTGATTGTCTTTAAAGCTTGTTTTATCAGGTTGCAGATTTTTTCCATACTTTTATATTACACTTACAAGACAGAAAAGGCATTTGCTATTTTTAACCTTTTCAGCGGGTTTTGAGTTTGTTATTTTAGTATGAAATCTTTCTGAAGCGAATGGTATGGAATTAATGGGAAGAAAGATGTTTTTGCTGTTGGATTGGCTCTGTACTGATGTCTTCCTACTTCATTAGATCACTTTACAACATTTCCATAAGCATATCTTGACCAGTGTAAACATCTTTGTGATACACAGTAATCACTCACATGAAATTTCTAGCATATCTTACTGTATTAGTATGTTTCATCAATTTTATAAGTCAGTTTTGATGGGACGCTTTAGGCTTCAAAGTGCAAGCTGTTTTTCTGCCTAATCAATCCAGAGGATTCCTGTATACTTGTAGAGGAATATGTTGCATCTCTAAATCCTAGCTCTAATGATAGGACTTCAGTCCGGAATGAATTTGAGGACAGGCTTGGGTTTATAAATGTGTTTATGCAGACACAGGGTGGAGCTCTGACCGCATCCTGTCACTTCCCAGTGTACTGTACCACTGAAGGCCTTGAGCCATTCCAGCCCCTCTGTGCACAGATATATCTATCACAGGCTAGCCAGTACTTTGTAGCTCTCAGAAGAGGCTGTGTGGTACTCGGTTGCATTATGATCTGTTTTATTTGAGTCCAGAATGGAAATGTTGGTGTTCTTCTGCAGTCACTAGTGAATGTGCAGAATGCCTACTCTACTCTGCTGTTCTATGGCTGTTCTGCAAAGAGGAGTGCAGAGCTCTGATTTTTGGTTAGTGTGAAATAGCTCTTCTTGAGTTTGCTATGTTTAAATTCCTGATTCTCAATATTCAAAAGAAGAACTGAGATGAATCCAATTAGTCTGCCCTAGTTTGGAGTTGAAATCATGCAGAAGCGTTAAGTTTTGTGGCTCAGTGTAGGACTGTGCCAGTATTCATTGCAGAGAGCTGCAAACCTTTTGATGAACCTGTGGTGAGTGACAAGTTGAGAAGGAACTTGAAACCATATGACTTTGTGTTTTACATTTACACAACTTCAGTACTTAAGAAATGCTGAGAATATATTGGTTTGGCTGTATTTTCTGCCTTTGTTATAATAAAATGAACGTAAGAACAAATACTTTTCCTTTTAGAAAGTCTAACAACACTGCAGTTTGTTTTATTTTTAGTAGTTATTTTAAAGTTCATTAAAATAATTCTTCATGGAATTCTATTAGTCACAAGAACACCCCACGAAATGTACAAAAGGTTGAAGATGCTGTGTTGTTTCACTAATTCCAGGAAAGTGGTTTGTATCACAGGTGACTTTGCTTTTGGAGTAAGGGTTGCTCCTAGGAGTTGCCTTCTTAGGCTTTATTGCAGAAAACAATGGGAAGAGCATTTGTATTCCTAAAGAACAATACATTTTTCACTTTTGTTAAATACAGCAAGTATTTAGTGCTTTAGTGCCTCTTGTGTCTGCAAAATAATCTCAATAGATATACTAGTTTTGCTTGTAAGAATATACCATAACTGTTTCTCTTCCTTCAGAGCTGAATGCGTAGGCTCTCCATAAGGGTTGTAAATAGTAAATTGTTGTTGAAATCATTGTTCACCTGATGAATTTCTTCTCAGTCATGATAAAAAACAAACCAACCAACCAGAAACTTACAATGCTGTCTGTGGAGAAACAGAAATAATTTGAAATCCTTTTTTTGATACCTAGTATTTAGTGTATAAAAGAGTCAAAAAGCTGCATTTGAATGGTGATATTTGCATTATTTTGATGTACAATATTATGCATGTGACTTTACTTTGTATCCTTAGGTCCTCTGACACAAGTATGATTTCAGCAGAACTGCAGTTACAATGGGTTTTAATATTGTGGATTCTTCACTCCCCACACCCATTTTAAAGCTAGGCTGATGCTGTCACTAGACACTTGATTTAAAAACATGCTTTTATATTATGGTAGTGGTATCTAACATAACTGTTTTTGCATTTTGGTAGCTTTGTAGAGTAGGAACCTTTACACATACACATACTCTCAAACTATCAGTATGTTTTGTGTCAATACTCAAGTGTTATAATTTTGATTATTTGCAATCTAGATAGCTAGATTGCAAATTCTTGATCATTCCTGTCTTTATAGTGACCTTTGTTTCAGAGTTCTTCCTGAACCTCTTGCTTCCTTCCTTTTATTCCATTGTACATAGTGTACTCAACATTAGAACTCAGAGTATTCCAAATCCCAGGATGTACCAATTGATCTGAGACTGTATTTTAGAGGGAACTAAAGTGACAGACTGAAGGTGATTGAATTAGAAGTAAAACTTGAAGCTAGGAGTGAGGCTTGAATAGAGCTTTTTTGAAGTCTTTTCAAAGAGTTGTCTTAAGTTTTTATTTCTGCAAACTTCTTGTTGCAAGGAAGTCCCTCTCCAAAATTCCACTTACTTTGGTTGGCATCCATGTAACAGTAGAGATCCTCTCATGTAGCTCTATTCTCTCTTTAGGCATAGCATGCTAATACATGAATAAATATGTACTTGAGAATATTGAGAGATTATTTAGCCAGCTTCAGTTTCATTCAATATCAATTTCTTTATCTTATGGAAGTGTGTTTAGTCATTAATTCTCTCTGTTTTTATTCTGTTTTTTCTAGGGTGAGCTGGATATCTGATATTGTTGTGGTGGTCTCTCCTGAAAATATTGAAACAATGAAGTCTATCATTGAAAAATATGGCCACAAAAGAGTTACAGTAGCAGAAGGTGGAATAACTCGTCACCGATCAATTTTCAATGGACTGAAATTATTTTCAGAGAATGAATTTTCCAACCATCTGCTCCAGAAACCAGAAGTAGTGATTATCCATGATGCTGTGAGACCATTTGTTGAAGAAGATATTCTTCTAAAAGTGGTGATGGCTGCTAAAGAGCATGGGGTATGTACTATATAGCAAAACAACTCTGCAAGGCTCTTATGTAATATACAGCATAAATTCGTGATAGTAAAATAAGGATTTGTCTTGGAACTGCATTAGTGTATTATGTTGAATTTTAGATTCAGAATCCTTGTTACGCAGAGGAATAAGATGGGGAGGAGGGGGTGACATTTTTTTAATGCCTCAAAGATTACCTGTCGTGGAAAAATAATTATTGTCATAGAGACTATCAGTAGGATACTGAATTAAGCAGCAATTTATAGAAGTTGTTATGCAGGTAGAATGGTAAATTTGTTTAAGGCATTACCACCAAGAGGACCTAGTGAATTAACTGGCTGATGAGAGCAGATAGATATAACTCATGACTTAGCCATAGCATTATTTATACAATTTGTTATCAGCTGGCTGCAGGATTGAGTCCAGAGAGTGGTGGTCAATGGTTCAGTGTCTGAATGGAGATCACTGATGAGTGGTGTTCCCCAAGGGTTGATCCGGGGGCTGATACTCTTAAATATCTTCATCAGTGATATTGTCAGCGGGGTTGAGTGCACCCTCAGCAAGTTTGCTGATGACGCCAAGCTGTGGGGTGCAGTTAACACACCAGAGGGGTGGGATGCTACCCAGAGGGACCTAGACAGTCTTGAGCAGTTGGTCTAGCTAAAACTCATGATGTTCAACAAATCCAAATGCAAGATCTTGCACCTGGCTCACACCCAGAGAGTGAATGGTCAATGGATCAATGTTTGAGTAGAGATCAGTGATTAGGGATCTGTAGTGGGACCAGTGCTCTTAAATATCTCTATCAATGGCATTGATAGTAGAATTGAGTGCCCCCTCAGGAAGTTTGTGTGTAATACCAGACTGTGGTGCAGATGATGTGCCTGAAGGACAGGATGCTATCCAGAAAGACCTAGAAGGGTGTAGCAGAATGCTAAGTCACAGCCTGAACTGTGATTGAGCAGCTGGTAGGAAGGCAGGACCAACCCAGGAGAGCTCAGGTGCATGCAGTGTACTTGAGTGTCTGGAAGGGATGGAGCCAGGATCCACTTCCCAGGCCTCACTTAAGAGTTGGCAGTGGAGGCAAGGGTATCTTGCTGGAGAACCCTACATGCCTAAGGCTTCCTGAAGGTAAGCAGCCTCTTTCATTTATTTCTGTGCCCACAGCTGTTGAATTTGAGCAAACTCTCACTTGCTGTAGCCTAGGACCTTGCTACTCTGCTGTCATTGCTGCACTTTCCTTCATGTTACAAAAGGCTCGAGCAGAGAACCTCGTGAAGTTCAACAAAGCCTAGGTCCTACACCTGGGTTGTGGCAACACCTACTATCAGTACTAGCTGGGGGACAAAAGGATATGGCACAGCTCTGCTGAGAAGGACTTAGAGGTACTGGTGGGTGGTAAACTGACTGTGAGCCAGCAATGTGACCTTGCAGCAAAGAAAGCTGATCTTATTCTGAAATGCATCCAAAGAAGCATGGCCAGCAGATTGAGGGAAGTGATCCTGTCCCTCTACTTTGCACTAGTGAGACCTCACCTAGAATATTGTGTCCAAATGTAGAGCCCTCAGTATAGGGGAGACATGGACCTGCTGGAGTGCATCCAGAGGAGGGCCACAAAAATGATCCAAAGGATGGAGCACCTCTGCTACAAAAACAGACTGAGAGAGCTGGGGCTGTTCAGCCTGGATTAGAGAAGGCTTCATGGAGATCTGATCATTACCTTTCAGTATCTAAAGGGGGGCCTATGAGAAAGAAGGGGGCAGACTCTTTCACAAGGTCTATTGTGGTAGGACAAAAGGAAATGGCTTCAAACTAAAGCAGGAGATTTAGATTGTATGTAAGGAAGAAGTTTTTTACAGTAAGCACTGAAACAGATTGCCCACAGGTGGTAGAAACTCCATCTGTGGAGACGTTCAAGGTCAGGCTCAACAGGGCACTGGGCAACCTAACCTAGCTGTAGGTGTCCCTGTGTGTTGCAGAGGAGTTGGACTAGATGACCTTTAAATGTCCCTTAGAACTGAAATCATTTAAATAAATGAGGTAAAAGCATTTGAGTATTAGGAAGGTATGGAAATCTACCTCTGTTTTCAGGAAATGAGGTAAAAGGTACGTTGACAGACAATTTGCAACACTGGAAGTAAAGGTTTTTTTTTTGAAAGCTCACAGTGTAAAAGGGGAATGTACCACTTGTTCAAATATTTACTAAGAGAATTAAATTATTTAAGGTCTCACAGAACATTGTTAGAAATCTAAATATATGTTGTTTGCAGTTGGTTTTTACTTTTTTAAGTTGGCTTCATTAGAAATGTAAATAAAATAGAAACTCTACTTTATAGTTTTCGGTGATGTAGAATGTAAGTCTCCAGTCATTAAAATTTTAACTCTGGTAGAATCTCAACAAGGTTTTTAACCTTTCTCATTTAGCACAAAATAGCTTTCCAGAATTATCTGCCAAAGACTGTATGATACATAGATCCCCCTTGTAAATCTGTTTTAAATGAGATTCTTGAGTAATAGAAGAATGTGGTTAATTCTAATGATGATGGGTTGAAATGAGAGTAACTGTTTTCTGTGTGTGTGTGTGTGTGTGTGTGTTTAGGTGTGTATATGCAGGTATGGTACATGCTATCCCATTAAGCATTGTGTTTTTTAAGTTTCTAGTAGGGACTATAAAAATATATTTGTTTGGTTTTTCTTGAACTTGTAATTTTAATGTAATATTTTTTCCTGTTTTTCTTTTTAATTGGGTATAAGACATTTTTAGTAAAACAATAGGGAATCAAAGTAATCTCAACTGACATCCTCAAGGCATATTTTAGTACATCCGAACTTCTGACTAATAAATATTTCTTCACCTAGATTGCTGAGGTATCACTTATCTTATAAAAGTGTTCTTGTGCATTTTTCTTAATCTTCTTTTCCATTGTACAGTGTTAGAAATGTGTGCCATGGCTTCCTGTGCTGGCTTAGAGCCACTGAATTCAGTGAAGCTAGGCATTCAGAGAACTGGATTCCGTAATCTGTTAGCTGCTGATGTTACCCAGTAGAGAAATTGAATCGGGGAGCATGAGGAGAACTTCATCTTATGTAAAATAAATAAATAAAATTGCAAAAACAAAAGGCAGAGCTTCCCATCAGAAAAGTAAGGTGGTTATCTTTGCTTGACAGGTATAGAATTTTGGAGAGCTACGTGACTGGAAGGCTAAGATTCTTTCTCCAAACTTTCATGCATGGTTCTGAATTTCAAAAAGATTTTGATGAAGGGAAGCTCGCATCTTCACTTATTTCTATAATCAAATTCTTTGCATGTCTAGAAGAGGATAAATTCCTCAGTCTTTCAGTACAAAAAAGTAATTGCTTCCTTTTGCTTTATGTAGAAAGGTACAAAACCTGGCAGAAGCATCATATTAAATCACTAATGTAATAGGGATAATGCTGTACTGTTGTTCATCTGCATGCCATATAGATAACATAATTATGAAAAGCTTTAATGTTCATGAAAATGGCAATTGATCAAGTAAATTATTACACTTTTAGCTGCCAATTGTCAGACAAATAAATTGCTTTATTACACTTACTAATCAGTTTGTTATTTGCCTTTAGGAATTCAAATGTACAACCTCCCCAGAACTAATAAATTATGCCTTAAGTAGCCCAAACAACTCCTTGACTATTTGAAAATATTACTTTGTAACCAATTAAATTCCATTTATGTTTTTGGGTAATTTTGCAATTAAAATTAAATGTTTCTAGAAAAAAATTCTTTATTGCTAGTAAAAGTTGAGAAAAGTGGAAGCTTCCGAAGGCATCAGTCCAAAGCCTCTAGCAATATCTCACTGCCAGCATTGCATTTTAAACAACATAACTGAAAAAAAAGTGCTTACAAGAAAAAAAAAAAACAGGAAGGCAGGGACTAACAGGAACCTGTCAGTCATGCTATTGAGAGGTTTTTAATAAATGACTTAGTCAAAGACTGTATTTAACAAACTGTGTTTGAAAGTACAGAGGTATAGTTCACTTACTGGAGTGAAAGGACTGAATCGAAATAACGTTCTTAATAGGTGGATTCTGGAATCTATTAAATGTCATTATTCTCAGGTTTGCCAAGGATCTGAACAAAGCATAAATGTCAATACAAATGTACAGTGCCCCTCAGTCTCATTGGCTTTCCTTCACAATCAGGTAATGCAAGTTCTCTGTCTAGAGAATGCCACTTATGTGCTCAGTGTCTTCTTGCCTATGAGTTTACTCACAGTGAATGCTGTGATTATCAGCCTTGATGTATTGGAAGACTGGAGTAGAAAATACACATGCTTGTCTTTCACCCAGTTAGACAACAAAATAGAATTTGCATTAGCAGAGTATGGTGAGAGGCAAACCGAAAAACACAGCTTTTTCTCCACCAGAAATAAAGGAGCACATGAATTAGTAGTGAGGCTGATCTAGTCTAGTATACTTATGTCTGCAGCGCGCAGTTGGAGTAGTTCAACTGTTCTTCCTTTGTTCTTTTAAATAAAATCATCTTTTTGTTTTCTTTTTATCTACTCAGTTTTCATCCCGTGTGAAATATTTTACACATTATTTGTCCATTTTGTAATCAAGGACTAGTTTTATCCACCTCTAAAGGCTGCATCAGTATTTGATGTTGTGCGTTTGAATCATATTTACATGTTAGGACATCTGAAATCATTATCTGTGTTTTTCTGTTTTCTTTTTACTTTGGAATCTCTTTCTGACCTGTCAGGCACTTGTGCAAAAGGAGAATCAAGAACTGATGACATCATATTAACATTTTGATGTGATTTATATTCCATTGGTGGAGTGAGTTCTATAGTTTAGGAACCTCTGACCAGTGTGAAAATGCATATTAATGAATATTAGATGTGTTATATAAAAATTTTAGAAAAGAACAACTTCTGAAGAGCTTGACTGCTATGAAGACCAAAATATGTTCAGTAGCCCTGAAACTTTTCTGAATGTACAAAAAAATCAAGGCATAGTCTGCTGGCACTTGAAAGTTAGTAGGTTTGACAGATTTAATTGCCTTTATTTCCCTCTAGTCAGCGAGCTTTGGAAAGCCCTTAGTGCAGGACATTGTGACTTCTTTCATATTTGAGAATCGGGAATTAGCTGTCTATGTATACGTAGTACAATAAAAGACTTGTATCCTGTCTTGTCTGCAGACGGCCTTGTATCTTATTCCTCATACAATTCTCCCATCTTAGGTAATCCAAAATATTGCTTAATTTTCAAGATATTTTTATGCTATATATTATTGTTTTCAATGCACTTTTTTTTTTTTTCCTGTTTGATTTAGTTAGTGATTGAGAGAAGCTTTCTGAGTTTGTTTCCCTCCTTGGAGATATTCAGAAGCCATCTGGTTACACTCTCAGGCTGTAGGAACCCTGCTTGAGCAAGGGAGTTGGACCAGATGACCACCAGAGGTCCCTTCCAATCTCTAGCATTCTGTGAGTCCGTGTTTTCACAGGATATAGTTATACATTCTGAATTCCAGAAACTAGCATTGGAATCTGATCCCCCTTCACAGGTAGAAAAAAGGAACAAGCATATTCTTTAGCTGTCAAAACATTTTAAAAAATATGGGGATATGATGAGACGAACACTGATTATAAAGGTGTAATTTTCTGACACGTCGTTTGTGTGAGTTATTAGAAGCAACAGTTTATTATTTGAGAAGTTACTTATTAGGTATATTTATTTAGATATACTTTTATTTATTGGTAATATGTTTTCAAAATGCTTGAAATGGTTGAAATATGTAACAGCTTTCTTTAATATGTCCAGGTCTCTTTATTCAAGGATAACTGTCCTGTTGAAAGATGGACATGTGGATGGATGTAATCAATATGATGAAAATATGTGCATTATTAGCAGTTGAAGAATTAGGATTTGATTATAGAATAATTGGCTATTTCCAGATGTAAGACTCTTAACTATGAACTTGCTACTGAATCTGTGTGCATGAATCCTCATTTATTGTACAAAAATAATAAAAGATTTTGATACAACTGCAGAATATAAAGAAAACCTTTCAGAGTGTACATATCTAATGATTTTTTTCAAAAAAAAAATATAGATTTGGAAAGCTGTCTGTTCTTCAGGAACACATAGAAAATGAGAATGCAATATTTCTCACCATTTAAAGGGATGAGTACTAGTAGTCAGAAGCGTTCCTGAGAGAAAGTGGCATATTTTTAGTTTAGGGTTTACACACATTGAACACATAATGCTGGAGCTATTGAAGATCTTTGAGGAGGAAGAACTCCACAACCTCTTTGGGCAACCAGTATCAATGCTGAGGCACCTGCACAGTACAGTTGTGCTTCCTTATGTTCAGAGAGAACTTCTTGCATTCCAATACGTGCCTGTTGCCTCTTGTCCTGGCACTGGCACCAGTGAAGAAAGCCTGGCTCTGTCTTCTGTACATCCTCCCTTCACGTATTTTTATAAATCGATGAGATCATCCTTGAGCCTTCCTTCCTTAGGTAGTCCCAACTATCTCAGCTTTTCTACATGGGAAAGATGCTTCAGTATCTTAATAATCTCTGTGACCCTTCTCTAGACCCTCTCCAGTATGCCCATTTCTCTCTTGTACTAGGGAGCCCAGAACTAACGCAACACTCCAGGTGCGGACTCATCAGTCCTCAGTACAGGGGAAGGATCACCTCTTGACCTGCTGGCTTAATACGTCCTAAGATACTGTTAGTCTTCTTTGCTGCCCAGGCACATTCCTGACTTGCATTCAACTTGGTGACCAACTTGGTCCTCTTCTGCAGAGCTGCTTGCCAGCTGGGTGGTCCCAGCATACCCTGTTTTGTGGGTTTGTTCTTTCTGAGGGGCAGGGCTTTTCACTTGAAGTTCAGCGTGCCTTCAGCAAAGGTGCAGACTTTGTTAAAAGGCAGGATGCTTGAATTCCAGTCTCCTACAAGAAAGTGATACAATGATGTGGAGCCACAAGCTAACTGGTAGTTTTTATGAAATCACAGTAGCCTTACTAGTTTAATGTATTCATCCTTGGCTTGAAATGATGATACAGCGTTAATGCTTAAGCTATTTGAATTTTTTTTTTTCCTCTAGCTATTCTTTGTGTGGTTTTGCTGCTGTATGGAAAATAGTTCTACAGTGTATTCTTCTTTTTACAAGTCTGTAGTAATGGATCACTATCAGAAACATACTAATGTTTCCACGTTGCTTTTGGCATTATTGGCCCCATAGAAAGTTAGAACCTTCTCAGTACAGACTTTGTTTTCTCTGTTGAATGGAGACTAATGTATTGTTAGCAAATTACTTCAAGTCTTTGTCCTAGTAGACTGTAGTGTTTGGCAGTGGGAAAGCACTGGTAAGGAGGGAAGCAGCTGTCGTTTCACAGTTGCAATTTCAATGGCTTAGATGAGTCATTGCATTCATTAGGAAAAGCACAACTCAACCAACTGAATCATAGTCAGGAACATAAATTGCAAGCTCCCTTTCTTTGTTACACTTCTGCATTGTACTAACAGAGCCAGAATAATTGTGCCTAATGCAACTAATAATTAATCTTTAAAAATGTGATTTAATCCCACAATTTTTAGCTTCTGGAAGACTACAGTTTCAAGCGTAACTTCCTGTACTAAAATGGTTGCTGAGATCATGTTCACATTACATCTATAATGTGTACCTCCTTTACATTTAGAGATACTGTCTATGTGCCACTGTAATTATCTGAGACTACTGAAAAACTGACAGAGGAATGGATCTCAATTATCTATAGAGTCTGAGCAGGGGAATCTCAACTGGTCAGGTATTCATGAGGAGCTAAATTAAGGCCTCCTCTGAATTTCTCTTCCTTAGCAGAGTGTATGCCAAGAGCTTAACACAAGAACAGGCTTGGATGTTTGGTTGGTGAGCTGTTGTTTGTGAACAGAGTATGGGTATTTTGTGACCGCTGAAAAAAGTGAAGATTGGAGCATATGGTAGAGTAACTAACTGTTCATTATAATTTGCTGTAGATGAATGGTTTGCTTTTTATAGTAGCCATTATAGTTCTGTTCAACTGACTTCAATGTTAACAAAAAAAGTCTGCTAGTGGTGAATTACAGAAACAACTTACAAGTCTTTGATGGCCCACCTCACATAACATGCAAAATGAGCTGCTGTAAAATTGAACAGAGCAGAAGGTGGGGTATACACTACGTTTTTCTTTTTCTTTAGAAGGGGTACACTTAATCTTTGTATAGTGAGATTGTGAAAGATATATATAAGGGCAAATGGAAGAGGAGAAAGTAAAAAGGTAATAATAATTGTTCTATATTCTTGCCTATAATCTGTGATCAGTTGAATTGATTGTTTTAACTTACTCCTTGAGGAGACGAGTCTTATTATAGATGGAATAATCTGACATCTAGAGGTTTGTATAGTGAAATCTTGTACTTGGGGGTTGCCATTCAGATAAAAGATGAAAATTACGGCTTCTTTAATCTATTAGTATAATTTTCAGTAAAAAAAAAGGGTCAACTCATTCACTTCCACAACTATTTCATTTAAGATTTAGAAATTCATATAAGATTAAAAATGTAATAGAACAATAGTAAATAGAAAACTAATCTAATTCTTTCATATAGCATCTTTTAGTATGTGTTGAATGGAAGAAATAATTTAAGTATAGGTCCATCCATAGGCCCATTTTAAATGGAAGATGTCTTCGTGAAGCTGTATAGGTTATCTAAGACCATTTCATTTTACCATAAATGTGTAAATATTAATTCATTTTTTCACTAAAACAACATAGGACATCTGTCTTTCTATATTTTAAAGATTTATCTATTTATGTATTTCATATACATATTATTCGTATGTTTGTATATATAAATTACACTCACCTGAGTGCTGAAAATGAAGAATCTGAGTATATGTTGAGGCAGAATTATTTAAATCTATAGTTGCCATATCATAGAATCACTAAGGTTGAAAAAGACCACTGAGATCATCTCGTCCAAGCATTCTGATTCGCAAAAGGAAATACCAAATTTAGTGTAAAACTAGTGAAATGGTTATATGGTGTCAGTCTTAAAGCATGTAATTAAATAATGATGCTACTTTTTGAGGGGTTTTTGTTGATTTAATAATAAAATAAGTCTTCTAAATCACTTTTGCTTTTATTTTTCATTCCGCATAAGCTAGATTAGTGGGTAGGAAACATCAGGCATTTATTTTATGATGGTTCTGGGAATCATCTGCTAGGAAGAATTCTGATTGAAGTTTCTGTTTTATCAGCATATCAATTTATCAGTGTTTTGGGGTCTGTCTTGCCTAAATGATCTATAGTTGTCCTCTTCATATAATAAAAATAAGCACTTTATGAGTGACCAGAATGATCTCTTTTATCTGCCAGAATCTGAAAGAGATTCTCAGCCATATTTCTCCTGATAAGGATTAGGCATGCCCACCTCTCCAGATTTTTCTGTTTTTTCACCAAATAGTGAGTTTTTATCCAGAAGTGTCCTCAGCTGCATTTTTGGCCAAGTTCAATATCTGGATGGTTGATGCAAGGGCAATATTTGTCCTGTGTATTAAATGAAGTTTCTGAAAGTCAAGATGACCTGTTTCATGTGCTGTAATAGTTTCCTGGACTTGTTCTGTGGTTATCCTTCTATTTCCAAGAAATTGTGTAATTTCAGTAGGATATTCCCCTCATTCTGTCTTTTTGAAGGGAATCTCTTTGATTTTCTTTCAGAAATCTTTTTCCACAGAATAATGTTTGGAATTTAGCATGTTGTTGATTAGATAAAAGCAATATTTACCGACATTTGTAAAGGTAAATGCTTCAAATATGAAAGAATGGAAATTAACATGTGCAGTCTTAATTTATGAGGAACGGGTTTCAACTACCAGTAATCTTCATTTTTTTTATAGCTAATTGTGGCTCTGACGTGTCCCGATATACATGAACTATTCCCAGTTGCTCAGATAATACGTACTGATAAAGGTGACCTCATTAGGAGAAATGTTTTCTTTTTCTTAAGGAGTGTCATAAATATACATTACATTTGTTTAAGGAATCCTGTCTCTTTGAAGTCAGTTCAATGTACAATATAGTGTCAGCTCATTAACATTGGTTCAAAGTATATATTAAATTTCTGATTAAACATCCCGTCTTTTGCAGCTAGGAATAAACACAATTATAACTTCTTCCTTCCTGTTGTTGGTTTAAGATTAACGTGTCTGAATTTAGTGAGTTCTGCTGTTATTCTTAGCCAGCTGGGTAAACAGACTTTAAGGAAATTAAGTGAAGATTAGCATACAAGCCCTTTTCATAGTGTTTAACACACATGTTCAAATTAGCTTTCTTTTTGTCTGGCTGATGATGAAGTTAGTACCTGTGTTACACCAGGCTTGTTCAACATTTCAAACAGTGCTGTCCTTAGGCAATTAAAATCTGCCAGTACAAACATATTGAGGCAACTGGAATTGGTCTGTTTGGTGATACTATCTGCGCTGAAGGAACATCAGTGTACCTCTCCTTAGGGAGAATCAAAGAGATGGTGTTCTCATGGTAACTTCAATTTTATTTTATTTTTTTCAATAAAATTCTAAATAAAGTAATTAAGATTTATTCTTGCTCTTTAGTAACCCAGCAAGCCTTGGTCTCTAATGAGTGTGCAACCTAAATTGTGAATTGTACTAGTTGGTAGAATTCCTGTCCCAGCTGTAGAACTACCACACAAATTATGTTCATGCTACATGATAAAGTCTGAGTATGAGTGTATACATAAGGATAGACCCTGAACTTGAATTTGTGTTCCCTAATGATAATGAGAGTACTTCCGCGGTACTTTTGGTGGCCTCCTATTCTTTACTCAGTCATCTTGGATGTACTGCAGTCTTCATGCCACATCTAGAACTTAAGGGAAGAGTGTGCAGCTGAGGTACTGTTTTATGGAGATCTTTTGAATGTGATGTTAACAGAAGGAGTGTTTTTGTTTGTTTCTTTGTTTGTTTTTTAATTGAATTCATGCAGCCAGACTACTGCCTAGTCTTGTGCAGCAAGTAGGCGGGTTCTGAGTGCAGAATGAGGCTCAGAACTCTGGGTACTGGGTGCAGACTTGTTTGGAAGTTTGGCTGGTTTGGGCTTGAACGTGTTTTACAAAACTTGAACAAGTTTTTGGAAACTGTATAGGTATAGCTAAACTGTAGTTTGCAGATGTTCTTCCATATAGTATATGGTAGCTATTTTATATACTAGTATTTTCCATATAGTAGTGGTAGCTTATCGTTTGTGTCATCACTTTGTCCAGTCTTTGTCATCCAAATACAATTTTTGTGCCAGGTAGGATAAGTGGAGTAGATATGAAGAAATATTCCACCTTCCATCTCTGCTGTGGACTTAAAAGGTTTCTTATAGATTACAACTTCTGGTAATAGAGAAGATGAGGTGTAACCTTAGACAACAGCTGGATATAAATTGCAGAAAAGGAAAAGAAAAAAATAATGTGGTGTTTTATTTCTGTGAGCTACTTTGAATGGGCATTTGAAAAAACTTCAGATAGTTCTATGACTTTGTCTTATTAGATATTCCCCACTTCAGTTTTACAATATAAAAAATGTGAAAAATGTCCACTTAAATATGTGAAATATTTTAATCTTATAACTGAGTTTTTGTTTTATTTTTCTTTAAAATTGTTTGATAAACTTGAAATGTTAATTTTTTTACTAAAGACAATTCTGCTCATTTAAGTGGCAATTACTGAGGATAGCCGAGGCATGTTTGTTACGATAGGTACAGTTAGCTTGACTGCAGATGTCTGAATAGAAGTGCATGTTTCTACCTGTTTCATGCATCCCAGACACTGTGTTTGCTTCTGATTTTTTTTTCATACTGTAGATGGCTGTGAATGCCCTTCATGGCAAGTAATTAGATTTGTGTATGAGAATACGAACTCTGTAGAAACATGTGGAAATGGTTTGATGGAAGAAAGTGAGAGGAAATTAATCATAGTTGTTCTGAGCTTCTTTTGCTGGTTCATAGCCAGACGTAATTTAGACTGGAATTTGTAAGGAGATGGTCATGTTTGGTAACACATAAATAATCTTTCACTTACTAAGGAACACTCTAGGATGTATTTTCAAACTATTAGATGCCTAGCTTGTATAAGTTTGCATAGATTGTTATTTGTTGTTGTTGTCGTGTAGTTGAACAGTGTTTTAATCCTAACCTTGTCTTTGTGGAAGAGTAAGATAGAATTGTGTTTACCAAATTCACCTCTACAAAATTGACTTTAACGAAGTTCCAGAATGCATGTATTTGTCTTACTGAGTGTGACTAAGCCTGCAATATCCAGCATGTAGTTTCAAAGAAATCAGCTACCTTGGAATGATGAAAACTTATTTTGAAGTCCAGTGTATATACACAAGACTAATTTATTTTTCATAAGACAGTGCGATTAGGTCCTTTGATTTAGTCTTGCTTCAGTGCCATTTTGTTTGCCGTGACAACAACTTTGATTAAAGAATTAGAATTAAGAAATACAAGCATAGAGAAACCATGTAAAAACATCAGAATAGGATACTCTTGAAGATGGCACTTGAAAGCTTTGTAGATATATGATATCAGGTATAATTGTAAGCAATTTTAAAGCACTAAATCTAATGCTATCTAGCATGTACATTTCCTTTATACTACTAGACAGCCAGGGAAGTGGAAAGCATAGACAAAAACGAGCTTCTACGGAGAGAGAAGCTATGAATGGAGAAGAGAAGTCATGGTAATGTAATTGAAAAGTAGAAGGGAAACATACTGGAGGATTGGGAGAGTCTGATCATTTTGAACTGACTTCTGAAGGTTTAAAGATATGATTCCTTCACACTTAAAGTTTAGGGTTGTGAGTTGGCCACTTAAGTGTACTCTATGAATCTGCATTAACATTTGGGGTCAGTTGGGGGCAGGGATGTGCAAAGGCATAGCACTCTTCTGAGTATGTCAGCCTGAAGTACCTGTGGTCTGACTTTGTTACCCCACTGCTGTAAAATAAAATTAATTGCTGTTGTGTTTTTTTTTTTTTTTTTTTTTT
>PPHD01014660.1:0-16569 GCA_002909625.1 Bambusicola thoracicus
TACCTAGTGTAATCAGGTCCTCCTTATGACCGTTATTAATCCCTAATAATAGTTGGCATAAGTATTATGATAGTTGCAAATGCTTGAACAGATTCTCAGTTGCCTGTAATCACTGCTAATCAAACCATCATAGTCATTAATTTGCTGTCAGCTGCGATTCAGTGGCCCAAGGCAAATGCACTGAGTGATTGAAATAGTGTTTCATGAGAATTCAAATAGGAAATGAACTGTCTGTACTCCCTTCAGGAGAAGAATCCATTGTAAGTAAGAAAGGTTTGAAGCAGAAGCATCTTGGAACCTTTTACTAGAGTTCCAAATGTGAATCACATTCCTAAAGTTTAAACCTGTATGGTGGTAGCATTATGATTTAGGTCACTCATTGATTATATTACCTGTTATTTAATATCCTTATAAGAAGTTACTAAGCTCCCTTGGCGTAACTAGAGAGCCCAGAGATACACATCTCCATCCAAAAATAGGTCTCGTGAAGGACTGAGTCAAAATGGATTTGCTAGCTACTGTGTTGTGTCCAGGGAAAAAGCAGCAGGGCATTAACTCTCCTTCTTTGTAAGGACTTTCTGGTGTGAACCTCAGCTAATCACAAAGAGCAAAACAAACTACCTGATTGGCATTTCCACTGCACTGAAAGGAGACAGGCAAGCAACTCACAGGTCTCCATGTCAAACCAAATAATTTTAAAATGAATTTTGAAGCCAAACCTGGACATTTTCAGAAAGGTTTTGAAACAAGGTAGTAAGCAGAAAGAGCACTAATGACTGATTATTTCCTAGACATGGATTTCAGGTGAAAAGTCCCTCTGTTTTGAGGTGACAAATACAAAGTACGCAGCCAAATCAGGAAATTAAGAAGTGCAATGACTAGCAACTGAGATGCTGTAAACAAGAATGTTTTCCAAGAAAGGCAATGTCCTGCAAAGCTTTGATCAACTTGGAACTGGTTTACAGATAAGTGCTGGAGTTTACCTGAGTTACCACCATAAAAAGAAAACAAGAGGATCACATCTGATAGCTGGCACTGGGGATATGGACTTGCACTTGCCAGTGGATTTAGTAGGATTAGACACTTGCAAGATTCCATTTGTACACTAGAAAAAAAATAATGGTTTGAGTACAGTTTGCCACAGCTCAATAAAACTCAAGTACAAGCCAATTGTCTTGGAAGGGTGAACTCCCTGGGAGGCTCATTAGGCTCCATTCAGCACCATACTTTAAACAAATGGCTGGGAAGATGACAAAGCTGGGGGATTGCTGAGAGCCAGCTCAAGTGTCCTAATGTGTCTCCTGCAAAGCTTGTCCTAAAGGGAATTTGAATTGTTGATTTATATTGAGACAGGTCAGAGCCAGCAACAGTCTTTGTTGACAGAAAGAGATCAAAAGATTTGTGTTTCTGGCATACCCAGATACCCAGGAGGACTTTTAAGATAAAGTGGGAACTGACCAATTTGAAATGCTCAGTTGGACTTGAAGTCAAGATGACTGAAAGAGAGCCAAGTATTTTCAAGGACAAACCCAACTCCTCTCTGGCTATGAGTTGTGCTGCTGGAATTACCTCATGTGATACTAGAGTATGCACTACACTGTCTACTACCAACGAGGCAAAAGGACTAAAACCGTTGTAGCCCCTAAAACCATTGTAGCCTCCAGTAATTCTGTGTTACATATAGCTCTAAAATTTGTACTAAAGATGTACTTGTGAGAAGTGCAGAAGATATTGGTTCTGGAAGAGGAGTAAACAAGCTTTGTTAATAACACTTCTGAACCTGCTATCAAAGAGAGAGAAGGATCATATACTTGGTTAGGAACATTTGTAGTAACACAGAAAGTAAGGGAACAAAATCGGTTACATAGTGGAACAGTGAAATAAATTCGACCAGAAAAAAAATCATTGTAAAGACAAAGCTGGACACAAGAGCACATCACTAGTGTCTGGTCCTACATATTCAGTCTGAGATGATTGCCTCTCAAAAAGAGAGACTGCAGAAAATAAAATGTTACAAGCACTCACAAGCAGATATTATGGTTTAGTCAACAGTTCCTTATCGTAGCGCAGAAACCTTAATAATATCTATGTTTTGAAGTACCCTTTAAGCAAAGTGAAAGTGGGAAGTGATCGGTTTTTGCTATGAGAGGTGATATCGTAGAAATTACAGCTCCTAAAATCTTGTGCATCTGAGATAAGAAAAGATTCTATTTTTTTTCCCACTGGATGCCAGGATTAGAATGTTCAGAATGACAAATGCAGAATAGCAACTATTATGTCAGCCTGTCTGTGTTCGATGATTCCTATTTTAATGTATGCAAATGCACATGCTGACAGGTTGAGGCAGGTTCAGGCCAAAGGTTCAGTTGGCCCTATATGAAATTATGGGGATGCTCTTCATGCTTTTCACTTCGTGTGTTAGAAACCTTTGAGCTTCTCTGTTTTGCTAGGAAGAATTGATGAGTTTTGCTCAACAATTTAGTGCCTTTCACTAAACCAACAGACCAGTATGCAAGACACACAAGTAAAATTTTTCTGTTGCAAGATTTTAAGAAGCTTTTTATGAATCAATAATGAAAGAGTCAGAGGTCCCACCAGAAATGGCAGCCATAGAAGAGCATATAATATTACATTGATAAAAAGCTCTGAAAAAGCAGAACTTCTGAAAATGAGAAAATTCATGCGAAAGATTCTTGATTCCATTATCAGGGTCTCCTCATAAGAAGAGCAACCAATGGGTTAATACCTTGCCTCAAACTGAGTAATTAAGTTCATTTTGTACTTGGTAGTTGCAAGAGACAGATTTTTAGTCAGGATAAGGAAATGTGTATGCACACTAAATATAAGTGCTAATTTATGGTTCTGCACAGCCGTTCACTTACATGTGTTGATAAGTATTTGCACTCATAAATCTGCTAGCTGTAAATGTGGATTAGCCCTTTAAGTATGTCACTGGCCTGATCCAAGTGCACTTAAATTGCTGAGGTTTTCTATTGACCCGAGCATTTCTGGATCACATGCTGTTGCCTGTTTTCACAAATAACTAAACAAGGAAGAGAGCAGCTAGAAAATTAAAAGAACTGGCCTCAAAAAAGCTTTTGTGTAGAACTGTTCTCACCCAACTCCTTAAAACTCCCATAGCGGAGAAAATTCTGTCCTGTTGCCTTCATTTCTCTTACCGTAACTGATGGAATGGAGAGGTAAAGCTGTTCCAGGTAACACTCTTGCATTTTGCATCTGTGTGAGGGAAGATTGCTCTGTCAGGTGAAAATCTGAATTTTCCATTTCTGTGGCATAACATTTTGGAAGTGGTTGGTTGTATCCGTATCCTTTCTGTTCACTACAAAAGCAGTGATTTTGTTCAGATTAGTAATCCAAGTGAGGTCGTTGATCCAGATAAGTCATGTGAATGCAGAACCAGTTGCGGGCGGAAGCCCTCAGCTCTCTAGGTAGGGCCCTACTGTGAAATATGGATGCCAGAGCCTTTCTGGAAGGCCCATCTCTGCTGTAGGAGGCCAAGAGAGACCTGCCTGCCTTGTGAATTAGTATTTAAGGCCTTTCCAGCACAGGGATTATTTAACCAATAAACCAAAGGGATCTGTCTATCTTGTAAATACATATTTAGGGCCTTCTTAACATGAGGATTACTGAGTTGATAGTGTGTAACAGCTCCCTTCAGAGCTGTGATAGCCCGCAAACACCCCTTAGCGAACATTATGGGCACTTGTGGCGATGCAATTGGAGCTCCCGCTTCAATTGCTAGCACCTGAATAAACAGTTTTTATGGAAGCAGTGTCTGTGCACACACTGCCAGAGCTCCTGATAGCTAGTCAGGCTCTTTTGTTTTGTTACCTGATGAGTATTTCTGTATGTAGAAGCTAACTCAAAAGATGGAAGCATAACCAGCAAAATGGAAAATATTCCTGAGATATGAGCTTTCCAGAAATCCCTAACATGTAGCATGGCATTTTTCTTTATGTCTATTAAGTCCTGTTCTTTCATAATATAAAGGGTGAGAGAAAGAGACAGAGAGAGTGAAATCCTGCTTCAGCAGGGCTTACATAAGGCAAGTTCCAGCCACGTGCAGGTAGGATGGCAGTGAAGTGAATGAGCAGAACCACTCTAATACCTTTGTGACTTGCTATCAGATTGAGCTTTTTTTCTGTTCTATTTCCTGCTGGGATTGGATTCCTTTTTTCCTGAGCCTCTTAAACTTGGGAGGAATCAGAAAGAGCCTTCAGTGAATAAAAGGCAGATTTCAAATTCAGCAAACACCAGATATAATTGAAAATAGAAGTCTTCAAGAAATATGATGTTATACAGACAGAATCCTAATAGAGATGTAGGTGTTGCAATGCTGAAGAACCAAAGTCTCATACAAGGCTGTGCCTTACCATCGAGGTCGGATCTGATTGATGTAATAGGGAAAATGTGATAAGGCTTGATGGTAAATATGGTGTAGATTTTAAACGGAAAACAGGCACTGCTCACCACATGCCTGCTGCTATTGCAAGGGTGGTGGGAAGGACTGATATGACAAGTCAGAGTGGGCTTAGATAAATTGCAAGTCACCATCCTACATCTATTTTCTGTCTAGCATGTCATAATTGCCTTAAAGGTACTGCTGAATATTGGGTGTTCTATAGTATGAAGACATTATACCAAGATCGCTGTTCAGGAATTTTGAAGTAATTTTTAGTATTAATTAACACCTGCTAAGGAGCTTCGTGAAGGAGGTGAACATATAAGTATGTGCTTGTGATCCAGAGAAACACAGAAATACAGAGAAAACTACAGGCTATCATTTTAATACACTAATTGGGAAGCCTGGAAGGAAGTCTCTTTCTTCAACTAGTCAATAGATTATTAGAGTTTTTTCAGCTGGGCCTGTAGAAAAGAATTGCGATAGAGCTTTTAAAAGCATCCCTCAAGATTTTCTCATTTTAACTCAAAAGTAATTCTGAGCTACTAATAGCCAGTGTGTGATTCATCTGACTGTCACTGTGGACTATTACATTGGAAAAGTGACAGTTAAAATGGAGAAGTGACATTTGTACATTTTACCCTGTAAATCTTTGAACAGCACTGTGTAATAAATAAAATAAGACTCTTTTAGCATGCATTTGGCATACTACAGCACAAGATCACACATTTCACTGATATTTTTATTTTCAAGACCCCTGGGGATTTAAGTCACCATTATCTACTTATAAACAACAATAAATATGTAATTTCTCCCTAACTGTGACCAATTGTACACTGTAAATGAGCAAAATATTAGTAAAAAAAAGGGAGCACTTCTTTACTTTTAGTTTTGCAGTCAGTTTTCAAGTATAAATTAATTAAACTTAACAGTATTCCTCTAGGGTAGTTCAGTACTGCTATATCCTGCTTTGCCACAGGAGTTCACAAGCAGGTGAACTAAGGACACTCTGAGTCAGTTTTACTGCCAAGGCACTCAGTGACAGAACTGGCAGTAAAAATACTGCAGCCTTTATTTATAATGCTGCTTGTTTTTGTTTTTGTTTTTGTGAGATTTTGCCATAAAGTCACTCTTCTTCCTATTAAATCATTGGATCGTCTAGCTGGTAGAGAACATTGGGGTAATTTTGCCATGGCTATTTGTTAATTTTTAGTATGTTACTATATCTCATCACAAAAATCTGACATTCAAAGCAGATGAAGTTGCTGTCATCCCATAATAATGAACATCCCAGTTTAGTGGCTTGAATTGTGTCCCCAGATATAGAACATCATGAGAGAATGGGGAGGGAAAGACACAAAACCGACACGGGCAAATTTATCAAAGTTATTACCATTTATTGTGTTTTAAAACAGGAGGAAAATATATCAAGTCAGTGATATTCATTTTCTTTCATGATTTCATAAAACAAACACATCTTTACTCCTTACTTTACCTGGAAGCTAATAAAAATTCTTCCTTGTTGTCAGAGCTTATGTTTTCCCTAGAAAATGAAGAAAAGTGAGCTTAGTTCAGCAGCACTTTATTGTTGGGCAACATTGCAACATATGGCATGTGTTTTTCACTGAGCGAAGGAAGAGGAAGGTGCTAGCATTATTTTCATATTTATGGAAATCTGTGGATTATAAATCTTATGTTTTGGATAAGTGCTTTGTTTAGACAGCTTTTACAGCATTATACCACATACCTCCATATCTACTTTACAGTGAAAATGCTTCTAAGGCTTTTATCAATGCTGTTTTTCATATGCCTCCTGCTTGAAAGTGTGTTCAGTATGTTTTGGAGTCATGGAATCTGGCTGTCCAGACAAAAGACAGAAGAAAATAGTTTCTTTTGTATGTTCCTTATACTGTCACATTTTTTAATCTTAGTGTCTTAGGAAATTCATGAGCACAGAAAGCAAGGACCAAATCCCTCTAGCAAGACAGGAACCTTTTACAAGAAAATAGACTTTAAACAAGGCTTCAGTATTATGCACGCTGGGTCTTCAGAGGAGAAATAAAAAAAAAAAAAAAAAACAAAAAAAACCAGAAGAGGTCTTTTCTCTGGAAGTTTGCTTTTTTATTTAATGAGGCAGCTCTTCAAAGAGAATGTGATAGTCATTCCTGGAGGGCATGGACTGGTGAGTTAGAAGTACAGGTGAGACTGTATTGTGCATCAAAAAAAGCAGATGATGGTTTTGCTTTGTATTTCATCTCCTGATATGGTCAATCTATGCAAGTATGTGTTCAGGGATGGAGGACATTTTCATGGGTAACAGAAGTTTGAACAGCTGAAACTCAGCATGGATATGGTGCCCATAGACCTAATCTTGGTGCCAGGAAAATGAAAATGTGTTTTAAAAGTCAGCACATATCACTTTGTGTGCTTGATTTATAGGTACATGTATGTGATTAAAATTTGCATATTTTAACTATCCATATTTTAATATGTATGTAGTTGGAATTTTATCTTAGTGGTTTCTAAGATTTTCTCATTTTATAAGTTCAACATTAAATTTATCTTTTTTCCTAGTATTTTGTATTTATTGGGTTGGAAAGGCACAAACTGAATTACAGAAAAAGTGTATTTCTCACAGCTGTCTAAAATGGAGATATAACATTTTCAACTTGTTCTCAACTAATATTCTAAAATAGTCTTCATACCGTTGTAGATCAGGGCTGCCCAAATGTGTGGAGTTGTAACTAGTTAAGAGTTTGAATCTACAGCTATGTGTTCTGCAGTCCAGATAAATGATCACAGCAGCATATGTTGGCACATCTGTTATGCCTCCCCATTTCGATTGGCTGCCTCGGTGTTTAGAAAGTGCTGATGAGACAGATAAATCTTATGAAACGTTTCAGGCCCAAAACAAGCAGGCAGCAGTTATAATGATGTGCTGGGCAGTAACATTTTGAAATACAACAAAAATAAAGTATGACTCTTCCTGAAAACATGAAAATTATTGTAAAAAGCTAATGCTAATTTTTACCTAGTGATCCTAGCTGATATGAACCGCAGCTATGACAACACACAAGTCTTCTGACTTTGTATAACTACGGTTTGTTGGCTAAAAAAAAGGCACCAATTAAGTTTAGAAAGAGCTCTGAGCTATTAAGTACCTCTTTAATGATCTTAAGAGAGCTGGGAATAAGGTTTAGAAACCTTTTATCTTTTAATCAGGGAGTATATCATACCTGCTTTTTTGAAAGGGGAAGAGCTACCTACTGGAGACTTGAAGTTCCTGATCTTATCACAATCCTAACTTTTAAAAGGTTTTCCTCTACCCCTTGAATGCTTTTATACCAATAGAGTCAGGAAAATTCCAGATGTTGGAGTCTTCTCTTGAGAAGATCCATCTTTGTATCAAAGAGGGTACTCAGAGAAGAATATATCTGACCTTTTCAATTGCAGAGACTGTTTTCCAGCTACACAGAGCTTTTGCTCTGTGTGTTGGTTCTCTTCCATACTTAATTCTTCATGACAATGAATGGCAAACAAATGTAGGAGAAATCACTGCAAAGACTTTAGCATTGATGTCTTGTGCTCATTCCCCTCGGGAAACAGCAGCACTAAATTTTCTGAGTTGTTTTCAAATACCCCTGTGTGAGGCAAGTCCAGAAATTGCATAGAGAACCTAACCTAAAGTGGCAAAGATGTGGATGTTGATTATATAGCTGATATAATTTGGTATATAGTTTATAGTATCCACTCAAGAGAACACAAAATTATGGAGGACTTAAATGAGGGAGACCATGTAGTCCAAACCCCTGCTGGAACAAATGCCAGACTTCTGAAAGTAAAGATTCTACATCTCTTTCCAACTCTTTTGACTACCCTTGTGGTGAGAAGCACTTTTCTGATATCTAACTGAAATTTCCTGAGTAGCAACTTGTGTCTGTTGTCTCCTGTGGCTGTCACTGTGCACCCGCAGGAGGAGTCTAGTTCTGTCTTGTCTGGACCCCTCCACTCAGTACTTGAAGGAAGCAGTAAGATCTCATTCATAAGGAGTACCTCCTTTTTAAAAGCCTAACTGAATGTAGTTCTCCTAGCATCCTCCCCTCATTAGAGATGTAGTCCGTTCACGTAATTAGCTAATGGATTTCTGACCAGCTGCGGAGTGCTGTATTCCTCCCTGATAACCAAGAGGTCTTTTCTAATACTTCATGTTGAAGTCATTGACACTGGAAAGTAGATCAGAGAGCAAAATCTGGAAAGCACCAAAACACAAAAAGTGGATGAATAAAATTTTGATCTGTTTATTTGTTTGTGAGGTTTTTTGTTTAGTTGTTTTGTTGGGTGGTTTTTTCAGCTTAAATGGCTCAGACAGTTTCTTAGCGGTAACTTGTATTTTTCAATATTGAAACCCCAAAAGTTTCATCAGGGAGAGTCAGGATAAGAACGCTAATAAAAAATGAGATTTTTTTTCTTGAAATACATGTAATTATAAATCTCTTCCATTTACTTTTGCCAAATTCTCCAAAAGTAAAGGTTTTCTTTGGAATATGGAGCTGCAAGCTTGTGTGACATTTTAGTACGTTCACACACACTGCACTATGAAATAGCTACTACTCCAGTCTGCTTATCTCATTTTACCATAAGATTCAGTTTCAATCTTGTCTGTGTTATTCCCACTTACTTTGTTCAGTGAGAAGAAAGTGAGAATGTAGAATCTAAGATCAGTGAAAAGGAAACTCTTAGCTGCATATCATCAGCTAGTTAATTATACTTTAAACTCTTCTTGCAGCTTCACACGTTTATTGAGTGAAAGACTGAAAGTGAGGACCAAAGCCAACTGCCTAGAAATGCTGTATCTAGGCATTTTATCATAAATCTCTTTGCTCAGGAAGCAAGGATTCATGGCTTTCTCAAGTGCAGAAAATACCAGAAGGGGTGTTGGGTCTCAAGCAGGTGAAAACCTATATACAAATATAACATAGGAAAATATATGTGCATCATTAAGTATTCCTAGTAAGTTAGCGTTGGTACTACACCACAGGGAAAGAACAGAAACAAAGAGAATATATAAGGAAGTAGAAGAATGAGGGAGAGAATTAAGATCGTATGTTGTTTGAAATAACAAAATATGCTGAAGACCTTCCAGTATGATCATTCGGATAGTAGGAAAAAAGATGTGAGTTTTTGATGATGTTTTTGCTTAGTATACTTTGTGCTTATATGCTTCCCATAAGAGTTCATTTTTTGAATTTATCTTTTGACAAGGATCTGAAGAGTCAGTATTATGCATGCTAGCTGAGGGGGAAAACTGAAGCTCAAGTGGATGTTTGTGACTTACTGGAGGATATACTGACAGCTGTTAAGCCTTTTACAGCCAGGAAGTCTGTAATCTGTAAAGGGTTCGGTGGTGGTGGGTTTTTTTCTCTTTGACTTCCTTATGAGATACAGCCACTGTGTAAAGTCCACCATGTGTCTCTAAGCTCAAGGCTTAAAATATCCTGTGGAAAGAAGTCAGAAAGGCCATACTAAGACTGGGAGGCCCTCAGAACTGAAAGTTGTGTTTATCTCATCCCCATATGCTTATACCCTTCCTCCCACGGCAGTGCTAAATTTGTTCATGGTGCAGTGATCAGAGGTTTCTCACATTCATAGTCCAGCTCCATCGTTCACCCAGCCCAGCCCATTCCCCCATCTGCTCTTGCGGCTGCTATCTGCCCTCCATCCTTACCTGCTGGGAGTCTCAGCTGACACTTGAGTGCCTTCCACTCCCACTCATGGACATCAAACTGCTACCGATCATCACACATCAGAAGTGCTGAATACACTCTGGCAGGCTTGCCATGCCTTAAGTTTCTCCACCATTCAGTTTGCTAGATAGGAGTGCAGTATGCAACCAAAATTTACCCTCCCAAGCTGCAGGAAAATACTGAATTCCAGTGCCCAGATTCACCATCAAAGGATTTGTCAGCTACAGGGCCAAATTCTGCTCCCACAATTGCAAGACAGTATTTTATTAATAGATGCCTGTATGTCATCGTGCTAATTTTGTGGGTTTTTTGTTTGTTTGTTTGGTTTTACTTTCTTTTTTTTTTTTAACACTGGTATCATTTTCTACAGCATCCTGCTGTCCCAGAGCATTCTTTGTCTGGATACAAAGCAGCGTGTGGCTCTAAGGGTAGCTATAAAGCATGGATCAGCAGGAAAGTGATTTAATTTTTAAATATTTCCCATTCTATGTTGTATTTGCTTTTGGATTATGCATTTGAGAAATGCTTGCTGATACTTTTTCTTTCTGCTTTGATGTAAATAAATCTTGTATCAGAGATTCTCAAATCTCAACCAGACTTTAAAAAATGAGGATTAAATGAGACTTTATCCTATCAGGTAGAGCCACCACCCCTTGGATAGAGCATTGTTTTTCCCCACCATGCGGAATGGAGATAACCCTCTATTTCTTTGTGGTAAGCTACCAACCAAATCCATTCTGGCAAATCTGACACCCAATGTGATTTGTCCTTTTCGATGCTGTTTATGAGAAGTCAGGACAGTCTTCTGTCAAAATTGATAAGTGAGAAGACAGTGGGGAATGCAATTTTATTTGTAACAGCACAGCTGCCAGCAGTTCCAGCCTGTTTACATCTAGGCTGGCTCTGTCTTGCTCCACAGCTTTTCTATTTCCATCCAAATAGCCCCCAAGTACTTTGTGGATGTGGCTGTCTACGTAAAATCTGCATAACAGAACACACTGGGAGTGTTAGAGAAGGTTATTTTCACAAGTCAAGAATGTCTGCAGCTTTAAAAGAGAAATTCTGAACTCAACCAAATCTCCATTTTCATTTACAAAATAGGTTCTAAAAATGAAATGTAATCTGCTAAAATCCTATGATGCTGATTGCCTGCCTTGGTGAAGGTGCCTGAGGAGTTAAGGGCTTTGTTTTTTTGATGAAAACATTCTTCATGAAGTGAAAGTGTCTAGTGTTTGTAAATAAAATGCACTACAAACACTGAGATATAAGTTTCTGTGTGGAAAAAATGCAATAGGACCTGCAATGACCTGTGAAGCAGAGGGCAGTTTAATTACACACAGCTTCACGCTGAATACTTCTGCTGCACATCCTGCAATTAGCCCATGTTTCATAGACATTAATATATTTCCTGGAAAATCCTTCTGAGGAGGGAGTGTAACTCTTGATGGACTTGTGGTGGTTCTCAGGTCTGTGATGCCTTTGTTTGCCTGCTATACGGCTTCCTTCAGTCTGGCAGTCCTAGGCATTGTTTGATCTTTTTGTTGATGCACCTAAGAAAGCTGCAGTCATTGCCACTTCCTTTATATAATCTTTCCTGTGAGCTGTTTCCTCACGTAGGCTACACCATACACACAGGCACGATGGAGGTGAAGTGAAGGATTGTTTTGTTTTACTGGTCTAGCTGAGCTTTACCAGCAAACTGAACATTCTTGTTTCCTTTTGCTGTGTCTCTTATTACTGTTGTTAATAAATATTAGGCTTCCATAAGGTTTAACATTAAATAAGAGAGTCCAGAGATGGCTGTTAATGTCACTGCTCTGGTACTGTGTATTGTGGAATCATTGGATACTTCTCATTTCTCACTATGGGTGAGAAATACATCTTTGATTTTAAGAGTTGCAGTCATGCTCTTAATTGAATGGATTGATGATTGATAGAGGAGACTCCTGTAGTGCATAGGTACATAAACATAAAGACATATCATAGAATCATAGAATGGCCTGGGTTGAAAAGGCTGACAATGATCATCTAGTTTCAACGCCCTTTGCTGTGTGCAGGGTCACCAACCACTAGACCAGGCTGCCCAGTATACACTGTATTGTATTTCTCTATGTACACACACATACATAAACTTACACCCTCTCCCACCCCTCCACACAGACACATGTACACACAAGTAAACAAATATTTAATGCCTCTCAAACCTGAACATAAAATAACTAATGTAAGATGAAATGACTTTGTTAAAGGAACACTGGATGCACCACAGACTCTCTTCATCTGAGCAGAGATTAGTAAGCCCTAGGGAAAATAAAATAAGTCTTATTTAAAATAGATTGTTGTGATGGTTTCTACTGATGCTAGGAATTGTACATGTTTTTGTGGATTTCATCAAATTATTTCTGGTCACAGTTAAAGACATTGGTGGTAAACAAAGGCCCTACCTAAGTTGGAGAGAGGGAAGTATGATTTGAATAAGTGTAATGTAATACTTGTTCAAAGCACCAAGCTTCTCTTTAAGTGTGCAGCCTTACTCATTGCGCATACCCTGAACTGATTGTACATAACAGTCACATCTGCAGCATGGAACAAATTCAGAGGTGAAATAAATGATGCTATCAAAGAAAGTCTAAAGAACATCATTTATTCAACCACTCATGCTATTTTTAATGCAAACCCAGACTTGTTTCCTCTTTTTTATACCCACACTCACTTGTAACATATGTTTTTATACAACATGTAATATGTGTTACATTCTCATCACATCTGAATTAGAGATGGATTTTTCTTTCCAAGTTCTTCACTGTTAGCTCTTCACTCTCCTAGGACTTCATTAGATTGAACTGTCAGCCTGTTCCTGAGAGGGGATAGCTCTGGTTCTGTTTGTGTTATTTATTTTTATTTCATGAGCGGGATTACTTGCCAGTGACAACAGGTGTGAAGCATTATGAAGATTAAATATCATAGAAGGTAGCAACCTAAATGACTGGTGATTTGCCAGACTGGACAAGCCAAATAGAGACCGAGAAAGTGAATACAGTCAGGGATACACCGCCAAGATGCTTTGCCATTTTGAGTGCAAAGAAAGTGGGTGCTTGTGTCATTCCCTACAAGGAGATAAGAAATTGCAAAGATGCAAAGATGGGATTACTAAACAAGATTATGAGGCTGAGAGCAAGGTATGCTTGGTTTCCCAAGTTCACAGAAATAACTAGTAAGATGCTGATAAAATTGGCGTGACTTTGCTAGAGCAACCTTCTAATAGCAGCCTCAGTTCAACTATGCATATAGACTAGAAGTTGATCTTACCCATAAAGACACTGACACAGAAAGATACTGAAGAATGGGGTTCAATTCCAAGGTGTCTGTAGTCCCTATGCACTTCTGCCTGAGGCTTTAGAAGAACACTGTTTGTTTTAAGCATAAACAGTTTTTTTTTTTAATAAGTCAGACCCTAATGTACTTTCTCAGTTAATTCTTCTTTGAGCTATTCTGTAAGTTCTGTGTTCCTGGCCTTTTCTGCTTTATTCAGTCAGGTAATCTTTCTGGTAATTATGCCATTAGCAAGATGAACATTAAAACAACTTCTCACCTATTACTACATGTGAAGAGGAAAAACAGAGATAAAAATAAGTATTTTCTTTCTTTGCTCTATTATTTTTGTTATCTTTTCAATTTTTGGGAAATGCTGTATTCCTTTACTGTGGATTATCAGGTGTTGGGCTTATTCATTGCATTCAGTAAGTTTGGAACATAAAGGTGTTTCTGCTCACACCTGGCGTTATTGCAGAATATGCATGTGTCCATTTACTGCAAGGTAGAGATGGGTGATAACTTATTCATTGGTGATACCTGTATTATTCTGGGTGGCTATGAAGATAATTTCTGGTTGTTTTTTTGTTGTTGTTGTTTTGTTTTGTTTTTTCCCCTGATACTGCAATAATAACAATTAGTAACAGTTCATAATCTTATTTTGATCCAAAGGATGCTATTAATTGTCCTGTTACAGAGTATTGCTGAACCAAGATACCTCCATGTACTGCCCATCTCTGAAGTCTGCTGCCTTAGTACATGTTATGTGGTTGTGGGCTTTTCATACATTTTAGAATGAAAATAAATATATATCTCAATTCTACCGTATGTTTCACCACACAGTGATTTTTCCCAGACTGGCAGCTTTTTCTCTTTCCTTTGGTGAAGTAAGAATCTTCCCATAGGATGTATTGACTTCCTTTCCTAAAAGCAGTACATGTAGTGTTGACTTCTAATTTAAAACCTGGAGATTTCATTCTTGTAAATACCAAAACTTCCTTTCCACGTTTGTTTGTTTTTTTTTTTCCATTCAAGAGAGTTGTTCTAATGAGAGACAGCACAGTGTTTTGCTTTTACAGGTTAGAATGTACTAAATATATAACCAGCATTAAGAGCTGACGTTCTTTTCAGCTAAGGATAATGGAATTCAATGGGACAAGGCTGATGCTGGTTAATGCTAAGAGATTAAATATTCAGCTGTATCATAAGCAGAATGCGTTTAGGATCCTTCATCTTAGCGTGTCTCAAAAAAGCAAATCCTGAAATATGAATCACAGGTTTTAAAATAACATATTTCCATTACGCTAAAATGAACAATGATTAAAATTAATTTGTTTTTTGTCTGTCTCACCAGTGAGGTAATTTCCTCGTTGTAATGAGGACTTAAATATTAACTCAAATGATAACACACACATTTCATTTAGGAAAAAAAACGTTGTATTTTGATTCCCTGTTCCCCCCTCTAATGGCGTTTGCAGAGTTCCTGGGACACATTACTCTGATACGTACAGGTGAATGGTACACAACAGCTAATACAACCGTGATAGTCCCTTGGTCCTTTTAGTGGTGTACAGCAACCGCTATAAGGGCAGACGGGGAATAATGGAAGGACATGGAGTGTTTATAATATTTTTTCACAGTACTTTTCAAGCGGTCTGTAATCATTCCTTCCTTTGTGTTGTGGTACTCTTGTGCTCTTTGCATTGCTGTCTGCTTTTCATAGATGAGGGTAACAAGTCACAGAAAGTTACATGAAGTGACCAAAAGCAGTTACATGCATACCAACATCTACAACATTAACACTGAGACAGTTACAGCTGAACACAGAATAGATCCCAAATTTCTCTCTCGGATTTGTATTTAAGTTGTTGAATTTTATTGAGGTTTAATGTCATGTTCCAAACTTGAGTTATTTTTAAGTTTGTATTAGGAAATTCTCGTGAGAATTTACTTTAAGGCTTAGAGACAGAAAAACTCTGGAAACCCTTGAAAAAAGAAATCGTCTCACAAGGGAAAATTTCACTCAGTATTTTTCAAAATGATGGTGAATTTAAGGAAGTGGTGAAAACTCCCTTCCTCAGTATACAGCATCTTCCAGGGATGAATGTCAACCATGTGCCCAGTGACATAAATGCACCCAGGGATTTTTCAGAAAATATGCATTTCTTGCAACCATTTCCTTCTATTAACAAATTCTTCCCATCATTTGCAATGATAACCTTTTAAATTTTTTTTTTTTAGACGGTTTCCATTTTGGAAATAGATCAGTGAGTCTCCCCATACAAAGAGATTATAAAGAGGATCTGAAATTTTTTTGTCAGTGCAGTCTCAGGAGACTTCCATTCCTGGGATGCCATGTTTTGTTATGAGGCAGCTAAATGTACAGCTTACATTTGTCACACTATAAATTGATGTTAAATAATTAACACTTGTCACTTTAAATGGTCTACAGTCAATACAGTAAACTAGACTGAAGCTGTTTCAGCTATGTCATAAGATGATGGAAATGGAAAATGTACAAAAAATGAGACAAAGCAATATTTTAAGTTTCAGCAACTGGACCTAAGGCCTTTAGAGCTCGAACATTGTTATTCTCCTTAATTGTACTCAGTTGCAGTAGAGCTATATCTTTATGGAAATAATCAGTGTCTTTACTCATTCTGCAAATGCAGTGGGTCAAATTTAACAAAAATAATGTGATCACAAAAAGTGTCAGAAATTTATAGAATGTGCTCATTCTCCTACAGTTCTAGGAGAGGCGCACACCAGATTCTGAGCTTCAAAACCACTTCCCTGCTTCCAGAGTACTTATATGAGCTTTGAGAAGTTCCCATGGAAAAATGAATAGCTTGCTATTGACGGCAACTAATTTCTATTGAGCTCTAATTTCTTCTTTGATTTACTTCCCATCTGTACAAAGATTTCTTCACAGCACACAGAAGTGTAAGACAACACAAAGAACTGGAGGATTAGAGAGAAGAAAGAGAACAACATGGCACTAATAAAAGTTTATTTCATAGAACTATAGAATACCCTGAATTGGAGGGAATACACAAGGATCATTGAGACCTCCTCGTGATTTCAATAGTG
>PPHD01014661.1:0-16569 GCA_002909625.1 Bambusicola thoracicus
ATGTATAACACAGTTTCAGTTTAGCAAATGGACGCATGAGTATGTATGACCATGTGCACAGGAGTTCTTGAAGGGAGCTGAGGCCGTGGACTGACTGGCAGGCACATCACTGCCCTGTGTGCCCCAGTTGCTGTCATGCTTCCTAGCCCAGCACTGGTTCATGTCAATTACAGGCCATCTTGGTGGCACTTTTCAGTGAAATGCAAAAACTCTCTCAAGAAAACAAGTTCAGTATATGTCCACACACATATATGTTAATATTCTGATAGCTCCATAATTGTTTTTGTTATCTAACCCTGGAACAAAAAGAGAAGTATCAATTCTTCTTGTCAGTTTTACTAGTGTTCAAATTGTTGGAGATTTTTATTTGTCATGAGAGTGGTTGTAGCTTTCTTCTCTTTTGGTTTGCTCCAAAATTTTGGAAAGAAAACGATTTTTTCCCCTAATAATTGTGTATTTACCTGTATTAAAAATCTGTATGTCTGAATGCAGTGAGTTGATTTCATGTGAGTCTAGCTAAAGTAAACAACCTGAAAGACATTTCTGGCAGTTGGAATGGAAAGTTAATAAAGGGAAAGGGAAACCAGCCCTTATTCAAAGCTAAAATATTACCTCTGCTATCCCTCTGGCAGGTTACATTCTGTCCAATCATGTGAGTAAAATTCCTAAGTGATAGTTACTCCATTTCTTCTGTTCCAGAGCCTGACTAGCACAAAAATACCTTTTCAAGTATAGCTTTGGTTATGAGTCTTCAACCAATGCTTCCCATGCAATACAAAGGACTTGCACAAATTTTGTTGTATATCTCTCTATATATTTCTACTGTCCATGACAGAATATTATGAAAATGCTGATTATGTCTATGGAACATTATGCAGTGCCATCCAAAGAGGTCCAGTCCTGGAAGGTCAGAACACCATCAGTCAGGGGGTTGAGCTAACCAGCGATGCTCCAATGGAAGGAGTTATCTGGAGCAAAAAGCCCCAGTAATGTGACTGTCCTGGTAGCCAACCTAAGCAATTCTGCATCTGGCACAATGAAGACACATCCCTAGCATAAAATTTCAGCCTCATATAAATCAGCAAATTATTCCTGTTGACACCATGTGAATACTTGAATCATACTTTCTAATTTGGAAACATGCCTGAACTGTAACCTTTGCCAGATCCATCTTGTTCGGATTCTTAGGTGTATTGCCAAATATCCAATGGAAGGAAAGATGGGGCTCATTTTCTTTTAGCACTTAATGTCAGTATTTAGGTTACTCAGCTATTGAATCAGCACGATATTTTGCAATAACGAAAGCTGTGTGCGTTAAAAATACAGGAGAATGCAAATGAGTTTTCTGTTTATTGTTCTTCCATGTAATATTTTAAAATAATTATAAAACATTGAATTTAAGTAATCCAGAAATATCAGCACAGTGTTTGAATTGGGTTTTCTGAATGGTCCCCTTCATTTTAATCTTGCATCTAGGTAGCTGTTGTGAAAATATCCATGGTGTCCACTGGGGAAAAGTCTAGGAAATAGTTCAGAAGCTTCTTTACACATATTTGAAGTTTGAGACCTGAGACTTCAGAAATGATTGGCAAAAAAAAAGACCTGGGGGTAAAATTAGTAATGATGGTAACCATAACAATAATAATCAATAATAATAATGCTGTTTGACTCAATACAGAATCATATGCAGATAAGGAAATTTCTACATGTAATCCAATAATCTCTTCCATTTTACTTTCACACATACACGTCAGTTTTCACTTTAACTGGCAAAGCAGCTGACATTCTAGACATTACTGAAAATGCAAATATTCTGCGACATTGTTCTGTAAATTTGCTTTACCATGAATTTTGAGCCTTTTTAAAGTAGAGAGCTTACTTGAAATCTAGTGAACAGACCAGCTGCCACCAGCACACACTCATACCTAACAGTACAGAGCTGTGTATTTCAAAAGAGGTAATTAAATAATAGGATTTCAGCACTGGAGATTGTTGTACTAAGTAGAGGGTCTCTGACTATAAACAACCTCATCCCTGGATGTGCTATCAATTTGATGGGCTGTGCTTCCATTGCCTTCTTGTGATAGCCATGCTCATTGTGCTCATTTATATGTTAAAAGATCAAATAGCTTCTGAAGCTAATAAGCTTATCAAAGAATTTACTGAAGTTTATGCATGTTTGAGATGTCTGCCAAAAAGAAGCACATCAGCAGCACTGCATACACAGATTTGTTTAGAGATGCTTCACTTCATCTGTCTTTGGTGTCTTGCCCAGGATGGGGCTCCTGTGAATCTCTGGGTGCTGCCTGACGCTCATGTGCCACAGACCTTGCTTTGGCCATGGTGCCACTTTAGAATGAATGAATAGGAATGATTTCCTAGCCTTCCCACAGTTCATTCCTGTACTTCAACTGGAAACTGTAGCTGAGGACAAATTCTGAGTTCCATTATACTTTTACAGTATTTTCAAACTCAGTGTACATATGATAGCACTAAATTCATAATATATTAGGCAGACCTTAATGCAGATTGCAATTATTATAAAAAATTGCTACTACTATAGAAAAAAATCAATTGCAAATGGATTTTTTAAAATCAACTGAATGCTGCTTTGACAACTGTGAAATGATTAGCTATGTAAAAAAAGACATAAGGGTAATGGCAATCTCATCATGCCATATGCTTGCAGGGATTAGGAAAGCTTTCATAAAAGTCTTCTCCCTCTCTTATCTGGGCCTGAACTTGATTCCTCCTGTGCAGTGGCAGGTGTAGGATTGTAACACAGTCCATGTGGAGTAAATGGACTTGAGAGGAATTCACCATGTTGTTCAACCTACTTTAAATTGGCCACAGCCCCGAAGAACTTGAATTCATGACACTACCATAATAAGGAAAGTAGTTTACGCACAGGGAATCTAAGCCTCATTTACTAACAGATTGATTAATTTTTATGATTACAGTAGTAGGAAAATGCAATAAATCATTGATATTTTTAAAAAAAATCAACAACAAAAACCAGTGGTAGTCAATATCTTCAAAAGATTAAGGCTTTAGGTGAGCTTATATGCTTTATATATGATACAAAGTTGTATAGTAAAAACCTGTGTCCGAAACAGCTTTACTTAACTCAATAAAACTCCAGCAATATAATACTCTGCCTTTTCTGTCCCTCTGTATTTACATTTTCCATTGGCATTTGAGTTTTCTTTTTCCAAGCTCTCCAGCAAGATCTTTAAAAGAATATTTCAAAAAATTAGAAGTTCAAAAATAAATCAATCAATCTAATGGGAAATAGCAAGCCAAAAACTCTGACATTCCATGCTGAAATTAACTTCCACTTCTTTGAAGTACCTCAAAATTTCTAAATAAATCTGTTTTTTGTAGATAACCCTCTCTTTAGCTACTTTGAAAGTTTCTCTTTTCATTCTAAATCAAAATGGATTTTTAAATTAATTTCAGTGATGCCTTCTAATCATCTCTATTAAAAATTGCCTTAAACTTGACAAGAAAATAGAAAAGATTAGAAGGGCTGAAATTTTGCAGCACTTTATTTCCAGCATTTATCAATTTGCGTCACTAGTAGCCTACAGATTATATATAGTGCTTTTTATATTCAGAGAAAGAAGAATTCCAAATTGTTAATTGTCAGACACTTCTTTTTGGGTTTTGCATACTTTCCTGACACATGATTGTTCTGCGGTATATTAAAATGCTAGTCCCTCCTTTTTGGCTTTTCTATAATTTAAATAATTATCTGAATAAAGCATGTGAATTATGGCTTTCACGCTTCCCAGTTCAATCATGTTAATTTACCTTCTGGCAGAGAGTTTTAAAGAAAATTACTGTCTCATTCTGAGACATGATGTTAATAAAAGATATTAATTACTTCTTAGAAGGCATATTTCTTTAACCAGGCTGCAAAATTATAAAGAGATTTTCCAGAAAAGAACATGTTCTGCTTCAGTTCTCCATCCTCTGACACACAGAATTTCTCTCACTCAGACTCATGCAAAAATGCCCTTTACTCTCACTGACATTGAAAACTTTTCCATTTAGTTCTTCCCTATCCTCACTCACTCACCACTTGTGCCTTCACTTTCTTTAATGTCACTAAGTATACATTTACTTTGAAAATTCATCTTCCTAAGCTTTGAAAATTTATACAGAGGTCTCTTCAAAGCAAGCGGAGAATGCAGACTGTATTCTATGCTTTCTGAATATCAAGGAAATACTTTCTTGTTAAGTTTCATATTCTTGGCTAATTGACACAGCAATTTGAACTTAAATTTTAATAGAAGAGTGCACATAATTAAAAAATTTTGAGTACAATTGCTGAATGCTTGTCAAAGTTTTTGCACAGCATGAATTGTTAATCATTCAGGAAAAACTCTTCAAATTTAGGTATCCTTTTGTAGGCTTGTGCCTGGGAAATCATGGCTGAATCCATTTTTTCAGTGCTACACACAAGCACAGAGTACTTGCTTAAGAACTTTGCAAACTTGTTTTTGCTTTTCTTTAAGATAGTTAGGAGGAGAAAAAATGTGATTTTTTTTTTTTTTAGAGTGATTTAGCTTTAGTTATGGTATTTTCTGCATGTAACTTAGAATCTTAAACTGAAAGTGTCCTTTTACTTCTAAAAATTGTTCACTTCAAACATGAAAAAGAATACTTGAAACTCACAGATTGGAAGTTTCTTTTCATTAAAGATTAAGAAGGTTCTATTTTCATTGGGGTAGTCTAGTGAGAGAAAATTCACATTTAAATTCCTGAGTTTGAGTGGACCACTTCCACTCTCATAAGAAATTTGAGAGGGTAGGTTCATTTATACATATCATGTTTAGGAACATTCTTTATGCTAACTGAAATTATTAAGTCCTCATCTACATCTAAGGGATAAAGATTAAATTTCTGTTCACTACTGCCACTTGGAGAAAAAATAAAAAGTTTAAGCTTTCAATGCAACACCAATAATCTTCTCAAAAATACTGGATCATAGTGGAAAAAAAGAATCTATATGAAATTGATAGCAAGATAACTTGCTAAGGAAGAGACAGCGCTAACATTTTTTGTACCTATTCATTCAGTGAAACATAGACAATAGAAGATTCTGGCTGGAGATGTTTCACTGTCTGATCCTTTCACTGTAAACAACAATGACAGAAGGAAACTAATTGACCTTTTCAAATAGCCTGGCCCAGGGATGGAAAGTAAGCAGCAATGAGAGAAACACATCGTTTTTCCAAATGATGCTGGAGCAAGTTGAGAAAAAATACACAGAAAATAAAGGACCAGATACTAAAAATATAATGATATTTCATGTTCCCTCTGTTGTTATCCAACATAAAAGCATGATCTATTGTCCTTTTGTTTGTTCGGACACCATTTATTCTCTGTTTCACTTACCATTCTTATTCCAAGAAAAGCAAGAACAGCACTATGCACAAACTCTCATTTATGTTGCCCACGTTCAAATTAGCTTTAACAACTTTTCAAGTTCTAGTGCTGCTTTTTTAGAAAACTCTCTGTATTCTGTACTTTGAGTATGATTTTAAAGTGCAAGGAATAATTGTGGCAGTATTCTATCAGCTTTGTGGATTAATTTTAGATAGAACTTCCTGTGGTGTGAGAACAGCCTTCTCCTGGCTTTGCCACTTGCATCATGACAAATGGTGCTCATCTAATTCTTGCAGTGGAACTCAGCATATCTGCCAGCAGCCTCCCTGCTTCTGCAACAGGAATCACTGCAGCAGCTTCAGTGCAACAGCACGTCCAGGCCCCCAGCCCAGTTCCTCTCCACTTATTAGCTTGAGCTCAGAACAACAATCATATGCTCTCATGTGATCATGGAGATTTTCACTATTATTTCGAATGGGGCAGAGGAGTACCTGATTAGCATATAGGGAATATTCACTTCTGCCTGTAGAAATAAAACATTTAGACATGTTTTACTACATTGTAAGTTCTCTCATTCTTGGCCCTTCTTCTACACAATGACCTTTTTGTCTGAGATACAGTTCTGCTGATTAGTGCTCACTCCCTCAAAATTCCTTTTTTTTTTATTCCTTTATGGGAGCATAAACCGGTTGCTTTCTATTCACCTTCTTGCATCAAGCCTTGTATCTTTGCATTTTAAACAGATTCTACCTCCATTTTTGTTTATTTTGTTATTTTGTTTGCTTAAAACACTGATTATTTTCTTTTTCTCTTGAGAATAGTTTTCATTTCTTTGTTTTCCTGAGCTTTGTTTGTTCTTTTTTCAGGGCTAGAAAAGTGAGGTCCCGAAATTCTCACTGGGCCTGATCCTGCAGTTAGTTGTAAAATCAGAGTTAAGAAGAATGAGAAAAAGTCATTACTATCATACTTAATTTAGAGAGCCACACAACCAAAGCAGTGTAAATGCAGCTCATTTGCTCATCGTGTTAGTTTTCACTTTAATTTACATTCTTCAAGTAAATTTTAATTTCTTTATGCTTTCTGAACTCTGGAGAAAGAGTCACTTGTAAAAAAGAAAAGATTCCTTGTGTGTTTAATTTATACATATGTATAAAGGGTTATGCACATATCTACATACAAGAAAACAGATTCACTCTGTGGCTGTAGGGAAGTCAGACTTCACTGCTAACACCTGGGCAGAAACGTAAGAGATTTAACCAGGCTGTGTACAGAGCATGGATTCAGCAGCCTTACCTAATCTCTGAGAAATTGAGCTGACACCTTAAATACTACCTAGTAAGAACAGTATTTTGATGCAAGCAATGATGACTTCTAACGAGGAAGCTGCTGTGCATCAGGCGTGTCAGTGGTATACATATGAGCTTGAAAGGTGAACAGAAGACCGCAAAGCCTATAAAATGAAATGGCCTTTTAAACAAATATTCTATCTTAGACAAAATGATAAACAAGAGAGCTGCAAACTGAAAGTAACCAACATATTTCACTGTTAGATCTATCCTTATATTCCCTTCTGTCCAATTTTTGTAAATATGCTCAAATAACATGTAGAGGAATAGGAAAAAATTCCCACACCCTTAGACCAGCAGTAGTCATCTAATAAAAATAAAAATTCTGAATGGTCTCCAAGTCCAAAAGCAGGCTGAGAAAACTAACTGTACCTCAGCGTAACTCACAAGGGTATCCAGGAGGGCTGAAACTAAAATCTAGAGGTTTATTTAGTGTTTTTGGAACTCTGGCTTTTTAGCTATTCTTCATGTAAGTTTTTCTATTTTTATTCATCCAGAAACACATAGTACTGGCTTACTGTGATTTCCTTTTGCTTTTCATTCCCATTCGCATGTCTGGAGCCCTCATGTACTGTAAAACCCCAAGGTTTTCATTCCTATTTTACATTTGGAATATTGTTCTAGATTTCCCACAAAAGCAGCTTTCTATCCTGCACTGAATTTGTGAATATAACATCCTGCTTTCTTACCGCCAGGGATTTCAGCTTTACTATGGAAGTCAAAGATCCCAAAATTCAGCCTTTTGTCCCACATGATTAGGAACAATTAAGGTGCTAAGGACAAGTCAGTACAAGCCTCATTCTGATCCCAAGTGCATTACGTAACCATATGGATTAACTCCATTGTCACTAGTAGAAGAAAGATGGAATTATATATTAACATGAACAGTTTTTTCATGTATTCATTTCCATTTCCATTGTTGGTCACCAAGACAAAATGTTATAACTCTGAAATCAGCCTGTCACTTATATAACTTGAAAACTTACTTACTGTAGAGCTTGCAAGCTTACTACTCCTACACACATGCACTCCTAGTCAAATTAACCTTCAAGTCAATGAATATTTAATTTCAACATTATTTTCAGCATTTAATCTCTCCACAGTAAGTGTGTGCCAGATAATAATATAGTTGATATGGTGCTAAATTGTTTAATGTACAAAAGACAAAGTAAAAAGAGCTATCAACCAACTAACTGCATACTTGATGGTCTGTCCTACATGCAAAATGCCCAAGGCCAGAGGTAGAAGTGGTGAAACACAGAACATGAAAATAGAGAGACTCAGAAAGACATAAAAAAAAGCATTCTCCCCACTTCAACAGAGCACTAAAAACTGGCTGCCAAAGAAATTAAAGCACTGGAAGCCAATATGGTACAACACCATTACAAACAGATCAATAGAATAAAATGTCACACCTATCTTTTTTCCAGCATTTTCAATAACAAAACACCGACCTTTATAAAGAGGTACAGAGCTGTGAGAAATAATCTGATTCATTTTGTCTAATGCTATAAAACCGAAAAGCATCAAAGAGAAAAGTCAAGCCAAGAGATATTAGTCAGACTTTAAACAAGCTAAAGGCTTTCTAAAGCTAAAAGTTCTATGTTTTTGGAAGAGTATCAAAGTCTCCTACAGTCTACATCAGGTAGTTCAAATTTTCCATAGTATGGTTAATCTGAAAATAAAATAAACAAAAATGTCCAAATTGCTCTTTCAATAGCATCAGAGTGTTTTATGAAAACATATTGGTCTGATGAAAGTTTCACTTTCTCGTGTCAAGTTCAAATTTTGACCAGAGTATGTGCCAGTGCTTAGACTAACTCAGAATGTTCCTACAAAGTTCAAATCATTTCTTTGTGTAAGGCAGAGGAATAGTTTGAGACTGTCCCATTTCTCAGCTGACTGGCATACTGAGTTGGGAATCAGCCTTCTTCCTCTATGACCTCCAAAATGGAGAACCTTCCAAAATTTCAAACCTCCTAATCAAATTGGTATTTTCCAATCAATCCCCACTGATCCTTTAACTCATGGGCTTCAGTAGCATGAGTAAGCTGCCAGCTTAATATTTCACCACTGTAAAAATACTTAACAAAGACTGAAAACATGTACAAGTATAGCAGGGAACAAAATGATAGCTGAGGAACATTCCTCAGTTGGGATTAGTGGTGTCCAATATTGATTTCCTACTGTCATTCTTCTCTGTGTTTCTGTAGAATACTATGAATCACAATAAGCAAGTGAGAAGAAGAAAAAAGAACTTGGGTTTGGTTTGTTTGTTTTTTTGTTATGGGCAATGATCGTGGTCTCATCTTGGAGCATCACGGCATGCCTGGGCAATGTCAGATAGCTGTATGGGCAGCCCCCATGCTTTAGCAACTGCCCACATTGTCTTTTTTCCAGCATGCCATAGCTTCTGATGTAACTAGTGGGTGATATTCTCAGATGGTGAATTCTCAATTCATCAAACTCAGGCCAGTGTGTTGACTCCATTTCCCAGTGACTATAGGGACTGATGACCAAAAAGGTTGTAGACACATACAGTTCTATGTTTGACTGTATTCCATATGTCTAATCACATATATCTACCCCTGACTGGTTGGGTGTGGATGGTCCATTCCTGGGTGGCCCACTGTGCAACCCAAAGAGTGAGCCCCTGGTACACAGCCCAGCTCTGTGCAGAAGTTCAGGATACCATCACCGGGTTCTTTGGTTATAACCATCCACACGCCTTGTAGTTCTGCCTGTTGGCTGCTCTGACCATCCCTTGCATCAAACCAGATTGTCTCGGTGGAGGGATGGTATGCTGTCATCTTCCACTTGCTCGGGTTGCTCTTGCTGGACCCATGTGCATGCTAGGCATCTTCAGGGATAGGATATTTCCCCTCTGGAAGAGGACTCTTCTCTGGTGGAGCGACCAGTGTTTCTTTCGGTACATCACTGTGATACATCACCAGGCATAGGATCTTCTGAAGTTCTTTTAATGGTGACATGCCACTGTTTGTGCTTGGACCACCCCCATCTTAGGAAGGTGGGTCAGATCTTTCACCCACTCCTGAACCAGCAGGGTGGCCTTCTCTATGATTTCAGCCATTTGGGTTACCGGCTCTATCACCTGTAGTGTGGAATAGGCAGCCAATAACAGTTTCAAACATACTATATCTTTCTTTTGCTCCATGCCAGACCTGAGAACAGAATCCAATGGGGGTCCAAACAGAACTCTGGCATTGTCACAGGCTCCAGTTAAAGTCATCCTGAGTGACATGAATTTCCAGTTTGGCCAGGAGGATAGGATCAAATATACCCAATGCCTAGGTTTGTTTAGCTGCCAGTTTTGCCTGTTGGAGAAGGTCCCTTTCCATTCTCTCCAGTCCTATAGTTGCCCTTTTTTCATGAGTCTGTACAGTAGCCTCAGCAGCTGCGCTAAGTGAGGTATAAAGGAAGACCAGTATCCCGATATACCTAGAAACTCTTGCAGCTGCTTTGATGTAGGGACTGGGCATGCCTAAACCTTGTGTATTACAGCGCTGGGTTGTACTTGGGTCTTTCCTGACCAAACTACCCCCAGGAATTTTACAGACAGGCCCAGACCTCATACCTTCTGAGGATTTATAGCCCATCCTCTTTCCTGCAGATAAGTAGTTAATGAATCTGCTGCCTGTCCTACCAGCTCCAGTGAGTTGGATGTCAACAGGAAATCATCAATATAATGATACAAGTTAACATTATCAGGTTTTCTCCAATTAGCCAAGTGACGTGCCACTAGATTATGACAATACGTTGGTGAATGCACGTACCCCTGTAGCAGGACCTGAAAGGTCTGTTGTCTACTTTCCCATGTAAACGCAAACTGACCTTGTGATTCTTCAGCAATTGGAATACTGAAGAATGCATTTGCTAAATCTAGGACACAATGGTAGGTTTTTATCTCCCTACTCTGCGTGTCCATTAGGGAGGCAATATTGGGTATGGCTGCATGAATTGGCAGTGTGACCTTATTTAATTCTCTATAATCCACCATCATTCTCCTTGTTCCATCTGACTTTTGCACTGGCCATATGGGGGAATTATATGGTCTATGGTGCAGGTCCTCTAATGCCGACTTTTTCTAATTCCTGCACCATTCTTGATATTTCATCTTGCCCACCCAGGAGTCTATACTGTTTTACATTAGTAATCCAGTGCAGTTTCGGCAGGCAAATAGGCTCATGCTTCACATGGCCTCTCAATAATGCCTGCACCGCCTGGACACTAATGCACTTTTGTCAGTCTGACCTCTCCCACAGCTGTCTGGAGAGCCAGACCCCATAAAATATATATGCCCAGGATGTACCCTTCAACCAGGGCAACAGACATTTTATACTCCCAGGGTGGGAGACACCCAACCCCCAAGTTTCAGCCATGTTTGGGTGACCGGAATGGTCTGTCCTCCAAAACCACCAATCATGACTAAATTCCATGGCGATAGAGTGATATCTCCGTAAATTATTGATGTTTCTGTGCGTCTGTCAACCAACACCATAACACTCTGAATATTCTTTCAGGACCAAAAAAGTCATCAGTTCTATGTAGAGCCTTTGGCCCCATCTGGAGGCACTAGGGGGATTAGCATGCCTTGTCATGCCATAAATTGTGCTATGGCTAAGCCTTTTACCACCAGTGGCTCAAGCATCATGGCCCAAGACACCTGAAGAGGCTTCTTTTTCCTACTAGGAACTATAAAATCTTCTAAGTTCTATGTTGCCAGTGGTAATCTATCTATAACTCTTACCCTAGGTTTTTTGAGGTAATTTTGAAATTTTTGATTGTCCTTCAACTGTTTCCAAAACTGAATGCAGACATGATGGGGCTGGTTATCAATTTTCACAAATTGGACACCAGCCTGGATTAAGTCAGTAAACATTTGCTTTCTGGATACTCATATGTGTCCCAATTGCAGAGGTTGTATGGTTGGTCTCCAAGTTTTAGTTACTGAAAGAACTGTTTCTTCCTACGTTTGAATATTGCACCTGATCCACAGGCGCTTTCTCTCCCAGATCAGCCACTAGTTGGGCAGCCTGTTGGACTACAGACTCTGAGGCCACCAGGGGGCTCAGTATAGAAACTAAAGTCCCATATAGATGGGAAGGGACCTGCTGTAAGAACAAATCTCTCAGCCCTGCCGAAAATCTAACCACATCAGGGTTGTCAAATGTAAATCTTCATAGATTGCATCTCTTATACCCAATTCACAAATGTAATTTTGAAAGTCTTCCACAGAGGACCATAACCCTGTATGTAATAGTATATCTGGTTTATTCAGCCATACCATACAGCATGCCACCATTAACCAATCTATTATGAAATGGTTTCATTGGCACATTGGACACCCATGTATAATCTCTGCCTAAGGGCAAGGTGCACAGTCATAGTTGCCAATTTAGAGATTTCTGGCCGTTAACCATAACACTTTCTGCCCCTGAGTCCCACAATCTTAATAGCCAAGTTGGTACACTTTCCCTAGGCTTCTGCCGAAACCATTGTACTAGGTCCATTAATTCCGTTGCCTTATATGGACAGGCTGTTACATGTAAATGAGCTTGGGAAGGGGCCACTGATCAGGGGACACCCCTACCAGTCTATCTTGTATCTTTTTTATTTTTTTGAGTTATAATAGGACAGATCCCTAAGGGATCCATTGCAGGTGGAGCATCAAGATCCAATTTAAAATTTTTATTTTCCTGATCAACCAGGTCCGTTGATTCAGAAGTCTGGTCATTATTGAAATATTACAGACCTATCCTATTAGAAAATGCAGAGTTGGTTTTCTCCCCATCAATATACTGAGTTCTTGCTCTAATTTTTCAATGTGATCTCATAATAATTGGTTTTCATTTTCTAAAGTACTGGCCCTTATTTCAGCTTGGTTTAAAGCATTTAACAGTGGCCATGCCACCATAGAGGCAGCTAACTGCTATTCCTTTGTAATCAGTATATCTTTGCTTAGCCCATGGAAATAGACCACCACAGAAAATGGGGAGATATCTCCTATAATGTGTAAGAGATCCTTTTTCTCAGTGATGGTTGCTAGTACATAATAAGGGGATCCCAGAAATCCTGGGATCTGTCCAAGGATCATTTTGTCTAGGGGAGAGTTATGTTCTCCCCCGACCCATTTATAGTGATTCCTGTGAAAAGACACATCTTATACTTCACTATATTTGGCCTGCCTGGCTCACCAAGCCTATAATCAACAAATATACAGAGTGATTAAGTTAGATTGGTATCCACGGATAATAATATTATTAAAATGATTATATTCAGAAATTGATACAAAATGCTCACCCATGTTGTAGGCTCAGAGGAAAAACTCTAAAAGAAGCAATCCCCAGAAAAAGAACCTTCCCCAATGGGGGTCAGCCCTTAAATGGGATCTAGGAGAGGTGGAGCCAGGCTCTACCCCTTTCAGTCACACAGGTGAATTGCCTTCACCTATGCTCCTGCAGCTGACTCAGCACTTGCTTCAGGTGATCAGTCAGAGATTCAGGCCATGATTCAACAGTTCCCATTCACCATCTGTGCAGAAGTTTGATTGTTGAGATTTATAGTCATGGTATAGCATTATTTGCTAAATGCTTTCTGTGAGGCTCTAGTTTCATATGTTGTGGTACAGGACAACAAGAGAAACCCTTTAACGTACAAATCAACTTAGATCAACCGTGAAAAATAGCAGCAATTTTAGCAAAAGTAGTAGTTGGATAAAGGTAGGCTATTTTACAGTATTCTATGCAGTATTTCTAGCTTTGCAGAAAAAAAAATATAAAGGTAATGTGTTAAAAAATGCTACAGTTTTCTTTCTAATTTAATACTCTGATTTTTTATTTTTATTTTTTTGTTTAGATATGTACACTTCCTAGCCACAGGGCAACAGTATATGCTGAGGATATTATCTGTTGCTATAGCTTTTATAAGAGGAAAGTGTTCTACCAGTTAATCTTTTAGCTAGCCAACAGAGCCACATCGTTTACGGGTATCAAGCAGGAAGACTGGAACCTTAATGGAGGCAGAGGCTTTTGATTTTCAGCAGAACTGTCTTTTTCCAGTCAGGAAAACCAAATCCCATAAGGAAATCAGATCTTATATTATCATAAGACCCAACACATCCCATTTAGTGGGAAAATGGAATGCCCTAGATAACCTTGCTGATAAGATTTTTTTTCTTTTTGTTTTTGTTTAAATGGAATTTCAGATCTACATGCCAAAGGAGATGGGCTGCTGATTAAATTCATTTGATCATATGTCAGCAGACTGAAGACCTCCCACTGTCTTCTTTAATAATATTTCTTTATTTCTCTTTAATATTTCTTTCAAATGCATATCTTTATTATTTAGACATCATCTGCAGCGTTGTTTAATAAAAATGAAATTATTTGTCTGGCATGTGTTTATATCACTATGATACCAGCTCTCTGTTTTCAAAAATTGATTTTCAATGTGCTCTTTGCATGTATGTTACAGTATTGCACATTCCAAAGCTACACCAAAATAATTATGATGAGATGCTCATCCTAATATAGAGCTGAAACTACATTCCTAACTTGAGGCTGCTTTTCAGTATATATTCAGTGGAGGAATTTACTTTGAGAACAGTAACACAGTGATGCATTTGGTTGAGACAAATGCAGTTCTTCTCAAACAAGAAGGAGGAAATTACGTTTATAACTATATTGATCCTTGAAAAATGGCAAGGTTTATTATAAAATGTATAATGAAATAGTATCATACATTTTTATTATACATAATAAAAGTAATACGAACATATGACAACTGTTTATTAAATGACAGGTGTGTTGCAGAGGTCAGACAGAAACTACTTTCTTGAGAAGGTAAATAAAAATAGTAATAAAAAGATCAAGGTAACTTTCTCCAAAATATCCTATTATATGCAAGAAAGCATGATTGTAGCTTGTATAGCTTAATTATAACTTACTTGCATGCACAGTTCTCAGGACTATGAAAAGTCAAGTCAACATCTAACTGGTTTTTCAGCCTCACAGCAATCATGGCTGACAGGAGAGACAATAAATATAGGCACACATAATTTTGCTGCATAAACATTAGCCTGGGTTTCTTGCTGTACAGGACTGAGGTCATGTCTAAACCAGAAAGTTATTCTGGCAGGACTTTGCTCTGATTACAGCTTGTACATATTGCATTGGAAGGACAGATATATACTTGCTGAGCTGCCTTTGATAGTGCCAAGTGTCCTCCCCTTGAAAACCCATTTTGGCAAACCATAGAATCATATGATGATTCTATCATAGAATGATATCATATGCACACTTTCTGTTGGCCCCTGCAAGGTTGCTAAGCAGGGACACCTCAGGTGCCAGACATGGCACAATATGCTCACAATCATATGGATGCACAGCTGCCTTCTTTTTTCACATCTTGAACAAGATTATTAACAAATATTAATGAGTTTGAGGATGGAAAGCTCAACATGGGAAGAGAGTGTCAGTGAGTTGTAATGGACAGTTGCAAAAAACAGCAACAAGTGGACTTAAAAAAACTGGACACCTGAATTTGGAGAAGCATTAAAGTGTGGTGTCTAATTCAGTCTGGCTAGTGACATAGTGCCTCCGAGCAAACAGGAATACAGCAATGGTCACATTGGCTCAGGCAAGAGGTCTAACTAGCTTTGAGGTTTTTCTCTGACAGTAAACAGCGACAGATGCTGAGAGAAAAGAGCAGACTAGATCTATGGCCACACTTCTCCAAAGCCTCAGAACTTTCTAGGTCCAAAGTTTTCACACTGTGTTTCACAGTATTTGATTAATTCATTTTCCAGGAATTTGTCCTGTTGTTTTTTGAAACTCTGCAATTTTAGTATCCAAGACAAGCAGTGGTACAGCTTTTAGGGAAATTGACTATGGAACTACATTACTGAGTTTGTTTAGAGCAGATAAGTAATTTCATTAGATGCTCACTGTATTTTATGCTGAAGGAGACAGCAAAAAACATTGCTCACTACTGCTCGCTATTTCTTGTCTATTTTGGACTTCACAGTCTTCTACCATAGCACCCACACTTCACACAATGCAGATGTGTCATGAACAGTGTTCAGTAGTTGGAGAAGAGGCATGATGTTGCATCATCATTTACAAATATAAAATCTTTTCCAACAAAACCCATAAAAATACAGATCCTGGACTGGCATTTTTGGATTTAAAGAGCCAGTTCTGGTCTTCAATGGCTTTGTGGTTCCTTGGTTAAATAAGTTATACCAAGAATAGCAGTAGAGTACTGTTTGCCTCTTTTTATGAACAGGGACAACAAAGCTGCTTAATAGGTACCAAACAGGTGGAAGAATCCTGGTAGCAGCTCATGGATAGCCTGAGATGTAATAAGTATTCTTATTGTTGCTACTGTATGTTATAGTTTCCATGTTTGTGGAGTGAAAACTATCTGGATGGAGGAGTGAAGTTCAACAATTGCTAATTTTGAACAACCTAGCACACGAAGGTCTCAGCAAAGCTGTAAAAGGTCCTTTCAACACTCAATTAGAATTACACAGCATGCTGCTTTTGTGTAGTTGTTCATATAACTGGCTTTTATTTAATTTGTCATAACTTTTAAATGCCTGTTATGAATACAGTATAGGGTATGTTAGAACTTGGAAATATTCGTAAATATGATCTTCATACTCCTTAGCCTGACAATGATTTGAAAACTAAGTTGTTCAAATTGTGATAAACAATGTGCAAACAGCCGGACACTTCAGAGCTTAGAAACTTGGACTCCAGCAGTTTTTTTCTTAAATTTAACCACACTAAAACATGTGTGGTTTTTG
>PPHD01014662.1:0-16568 GCA_002909625.1 Bambusicola thoracicus
GTTGGCAATATCTCAGGTCGTGAGCCATTTCTAGGGTGGAATAGTTTGAGTTTGACAGTGTCTGTTTGCAGAGACCAGGTGTGAAGCAAAACCTGCAGGAATTAGAGGTGCAGCAAGGATGAAGCAGCCCTCCAGTTCTGACTGCTAACAAGCTTTGGTTTGGCCAAGAATCAGGTTTCTTTCAGGAATGCATGAATATTTAGCGGATTTTTTTTTAGGAGGTGGAAAAAATCCTGTCAGACATGTACTGCCAAACGTGTCCTGGTGCACAAGCTGTTACGAATCCGTCTGTTAAAAATTTTAGTCTGAATTTTATTCTTAGCAAGAGACAGAACGGTAAAGAGGAGACAAAATGTATCAAGAGCTATTGAGGAGGTCTGGTATTATTTGCTGAAGAGCCACTTTTCTCCAGCACTAACACAAATTTAAACATACTGCAGTTTTTCCTTGGCCTACGTTTGCTGCTTCGGTTTCAGATCTAATGGATCTAAATTGTGTCTGCTGCTTCCAGCTATATAATTTTGCATAATAAAAGATTCTTCTTCTCCCAAAGAAATCCAGCTCAAATTTTCTCCTAGAATAGCCCTGAAATTTCCACAAGCTCCAGTGACTGCACAGAGGAAAATTTCTTTGTTGTTACATTTGCATGAAGTAAATGACAGACCCAAGCCATGTGTCTGAGCTTTGGTATGTGGTACTTGGTATTGTTCAAGTGTAAGCATTGTCCATGATGTGTTTTTACTCCAGGTCATATAGTGCAGTCACAGATGATGTTGAGCACAGTTAGGAGAGCTGTATGGGTTGGAAACTGACGTGTCTGTGTAGGTTATACAGCTTAGGTGTGATCTCTGTCATCAATTGGTCTTTTAAAAAAGGAAAAACACAGAAGAGCATGTACAAGTGTGACGCTGCTAGCAATCACTTAATAGAGATAAAAAACAGATTAAATGGGAAGATCATTCTAAATTCTTTACAACATTGCTGCCTGTAACTGATCCCAAAAACTGTACTTAAGTTTTCCATAGTTACTCTTTTTAGTTAAAATAGTGAGCCCATCGAGTGAGCAGATGCTGGCGATTATCTCTGACTTCTGTCTGAACTTCATTGCCTTCCACAGAAATGGCATAGCTGTCCTGGTTTTTGCCAGCACTGGTGATATCTGGATAACCAGCACTGCGAGATGTATTAGAAGATACTTTAGTATGAAAAAGAAAGTCTGAAGAGACCATAAGAGAGGGTTCTTAAAAAAAAAAGCACACAAACATTTGATAACATAGATTTTAAAAGCTCCATTTCAGTGTTCACAAAATTCTATCGAAATGGATAAGTTGTGTGAGAAGGTATGATACATGAGACTACAGAAAGAAGAGAAAAACAGAAACTGAGATATTAAAAAGGAAAAGTAAGCTGTTTCATTCATGCAGAGGACATATTTATGCAAAAGTTTAAATTGAATTTAGACTTTAAAAGACGTCTTCAAACACAGAAAGGAATCCATTCCCCTAACTTTAGATATGTGGATTAGGGAAATCCATTCCCCTACCTTTAGATATCTACAGCAGATACCACTACTTGTCACTGAATTCACTGAATCCACTGAAGTCACTGAATTTCTTTTGTAGTCAATGGAAAGAAAGAACCCCAGCTGGGTACAGCACATTTGCCAACGGCTATTTAACACTTACACTACAGAGTGACAGACTTCCTTCTACAACTGCCTGGTTCTCCATGCTAACTATGGAGGGAGTAGGTGGTGAGCTTAAATCATTGGCTAATAGGATAATTCAGGCTGGAGGTGCCTCCTGCTCAAAGTGGGGTTGGCTATGAAGTGAATACAACCTTAAAGAAGACACAGTGTGAGCATAGTCATTCCCAAATGCTGATTTTTGTGGTAACTCACACTGGGTTAAATGAGTCCTATCCCAGTTGTCCTGGGGTGAGGAACACCAGCTTGCTCCAGAGGTTGATCCCATCATCTCCTGCATGCATTTGGCACTTTGGCAATGTTGGAGCAAGAGTCCTCACAGGGATGAGAGCCCTGTCAGCCCTCTTAGAGGGCCAGTTGGGGATAAGGAAGACAGAAACAGTTCTGAGCAATAGCAGCACCTATATATGTTGAATTCCCATCAACAGCAGCCAATAGGTGCTGCCAGTCCTTTTTTTCAAACTCAGCATCCTTCAGAATAGTGCTTAATTCCTCAATTCTCTACCATACTTGCACTCATATGTATTCATCCATATCTATATACTATACCTGTATTTATTCCTGGATACTAGAACTGTGATAGCCTATTTCTAACAGCAAGTCAAAGCTGCGGCAGATAGGATAATTACATGTGTTGAGCCTGCATACAGCAGCAACGCTGCAGAACAGAGATTGTTTTCCTTGTTATTTTTATAAACAACTCTATGTGTACTTGATCTCATCATCTTTAAAATGACCACCAAGTAGACTTGCTGGCAACTTTTACTGGAGACTGGGGGAGGAGGGAAAATGTACAGTTAATGCGCTTAGTTGCCATCTGTCTGAGCATGTCAAGTGAGAAGATTACGTTTTTGGGTGCAAAATCTGTAATGCTTGATTCCAGCCAAGAGGAATTTCAAATAAAACCACGTGAAAGAGATATCCATACAGTGCTCACCACAGCCACATCCCAGAAGTTTAAGGCAAACCAGGTATAAGAAAATGATTGTATTACATTTAAAAACATATAAAGTCCATTTGAATCACTCTTTGGACAGTTTTATCCATGAAAATCTCTCTCAAAGATAAAAGCTAAACAGATACAAGCCAGGTTTACATTAATGTAAAAACATATGCGCTGTGAGAGCCTTATCTACACAAGAAAGTTTACTGGATGGAACCAAAACCTTTGTGATTTCACATAGTATAACTGTTATTTTCTTTGATTTTTCTTAAGAAATTATATCCATAGTAAAATCAGACCTCTCATTTACCAGCTTTAGCAAACAAGGAAACTGAATTTACATTGTAATTATAAATTGGTTTCCTCGAACTGGCAGAGGAAGATGGCAGTGTTATGTTGATGTGTGCCAGACGTGTGTTAGTTCAGTCTGACACGATTTACCTTAAGAGAAGCCAAGACGTGAATTTACAGCAGATCATACTGGCCCTGAGGACTGCCCTGGGGAAATCTCTGCTCTGCAGCATGAGGTGGCTCTGTCAGCAGCATCAGATCCATTTGCCACAGGGTACAAGTGGGAATATGCAGAGATAAGGTCTGATGACTAATGCAGTGTAAACTCATGCCCAAAGCTGCTCAAAGAAGCTTTTAAGTGTATCTGTACCTCAAGCTGCTCAGGACTGCCTTGTAGGTAAACCAGTGCCTTGCAGGCTCAGGAGCATCCAGGAGAGCTTAGGTGAATTACTAAGACTTCAAGATGGCTATTTAAACAGTGGGAAGCGCTCATTAAGAATGTATTTTCAAAATAAAAGCAGATCTGCTTTGATTTAGTAACACCTCTTTGTTTTACTTCTAACACAGTTTACCCCTTGCACACTAACAGCCCAACATGCTCGCACAACCCCAAGCATGCTGTAAGAAGCTGCCATCCCACAGGCCCTAGGAGGAGATAGGAGCACAAACAGGCTTCTGCAGAGCAAACAGAACCAGGCTGCAGGCGTTCCCCAGGATGTGTGCCTCTCTCCACCTCATGTGGGGCCCTGTGCAGGCCTGACCCAAACAGCCGCCTCACTTTGACACCCCAGAATGTCCTTGGGGGAACAAGAAGCTGAGCGGCTATGTGTGCCCCAGTGAAACAACCTCAGTGCCTGGAAGATGCGTAGGTTTCTTACAGCAATTAGGTGAGCAGTAAAACAGCACGTGCTGTTTGTGCACTCTTGTGCATGGCAGGTGTGCAAGCGGGACATGTGGCCCTGTCTCAGTGCAGACATAAGTGGAGGTTTCACTGCTGAAAGCAGCACAAGTCAGCTGTAAATATGCTATCACCCTTCAAGGCACATCCCTCTGTGGTCAATGAATATTGCTCTGACTGCTTTGCCTGTGGGCATTGGCACATGGGCCTGTTATCCTCCCCTCCTCTCCCCCACCTTGAGGGAGTGTGAATGTAGCCCCTATTATGCAAGGAGCAGTTGCCATTGTACATACTTGGGCCTCTTGGCCCACTGTAGGCAGTTCACTGCTTTTCTCACCATAGACAGGCTGCTTTGCACATTCTACAACAGGAAAGCATGCTCAAAGGGAGATGCCAGATACATTAATTACAATTTTTGTATTTATAAGTCTTGAATTCTGGTAACTAATGGATAGACATTTGGCTTGTCTTAGTTCCAGGACTAACACACATGATGCTATCAGTCAGATCGATATCAGTACTCCTTGAAAGTGTGATTAAAATCCTTTCACCAAGAATGAACAACAGTGCACCCTCAGCAGTGTGCTGTCCAGGATCTCTCGTGTATATATATATGTATGTATACCTGTATACCTATATATATACCTGTTGGGTAGTGCATGTTTTCTGCAGTTCAGCCCCTCTCTCTCTTTGTCACTGATTTGATCACTCCTTATGTTCTTAATTAAATTAAAGGTCTGTGAGGTTCTGGCCAAATTAATCATGGCTGGGAACCAATTCATGTTTCTCCCGCAGCTTTGAAGTCTGTTTAATCTATCCTGTTATCGCTGTAATATCTGAGATGTGACCAGGACTTTGTAAAGAGACATATTAGACAGATTGCAAAGTTAATAGGGACATAAGGGTGTTGTTTCTCAGCCATTATTCTTTCTGTAATTGCAGTGGAAAGAATCTGTCAGCGTAAATGCGCTCCTCAGTAATACACTGCTGTGGCACATTGGTAAGTGTTGTGGATAGCACTGGTCTCTGGAAACATGTTCTGTGCACACAGTCGATCACTCTGTACCTTTCGTTTGTTTTCTTGGAAACACCTAACCAATGATGGAGCCATTTGGGAATATATCTGGCATCAACTTTGACGTCCACAGCACTATGCACAATTTTCTAATCAGCTTTATGAGAAAACAAAAGAAAAATCTTATTCTCTTTGTGGTTTTCTGCCTGTGAGTTTTGGTTGATGCATTATGTGCTCATCAGCAAATCCTGAGAAACAAAAATAGAACACCTGCACCATTTTGTTTTCCAGCCACTTCCTCAAGCCTAATTTGTTACATCTCTGTTCAAATTAGCACAGCCAGGCAGGTATGAAACTAAAGTCTTAACCACCTATGTCATGTTTCATAAGATTAGGCAGGAAGCACTCCATAAATTCCAGTAGTTAACACTCATTTTAATTGAATTGCCCTCAGAGTTTGAATGAAGCAGGTATTCCTCTGAACAGTTGTGTTTCCCAAAACATGTCTGTCTAACAGCAAACAGATGTTTACCAAGGCAGACAAGGTCACGTTTCTAGTGATAGAAAAGTGGTGCCTCTATTTTGTGCATTTGTCAGGTACTTCTGCATCTAAAATAATTCAAAAAACCCTTCCTTTAGGCTCAGCTACATGAAATGCATTGACGTAAACCAAAATTTGAGAAGATGATCTGGATTTTAATGGATATTAAATAATTTGATATTGATTTCTTTGAATGATAGAATGATAGAATCATAGAATCACAAGGTTGGAAAGGACCTACAAGATCATCTAGTCCAACCGTCCTCCCATCACCCTTGCTACCACAAGCCACTAAACAATATCTCGTAGCTCCTCATCCAGATGCCTCTTGAACACTGCCAGGGACGGCAACTCCATCACCTCCCTGGGCAGGCCATGCCAGTGCCTGACCACTCTCTGAGAGAAAAAGTTTTTCCTTATGTCTAATCTAAATCTCCCCTGGCACAACCTGTGGCCATTTCCTTGGGTCCTTGGTTGTTTGCCTGGGAGAAGAGGCCAAACTCCTCCCCATCACAACTTCCCTTCAGGAAACTGTAGAATGCAGTGAGATCTCCCCTGAGCCTCCTCTTCTCCAGACTGAACAATCCCAGCTCCCTCAGCCGCTCCTCATAAGACTTGCACTCCAGACCCCTCACCAGTTTTGTTGCCTTTCTCTGGACACGTTCCAGGGCCTCAATGTCTTTCTTGTAGTGAGGGGCCCAAAACTGAACACAGTACTCAAGGTGTGGCCTCACCATTTGTCCTCTTGTCTGTAAGCAGGCCAAGTCATTGGGATTCAGGAACGTACATGAAAAAGCAGCAGAAAAAACTCATTCTTTAGAGTCATTTATGCTGCAAAACACTGTGCTCTAGAAGTGTATAATAAGAGAGCTAACATTCACTTGTTTGTGAAAGATGAATTACTCAAATAACTTGCCTAGGACAATACTGTGTACTAGAAGGCTATCTTTACAAATCAGTTACTTCAGATCAACTAAAAAATTGCAAAGAAATGCAAGATGTTCCCACTCTTACGCCTGCAGCCATAGTTGATCTTATGTTTTGCATAGTCTCCTGCTTCAGAAACAGATCGGTCAGGTTAAAGGCAAGTCATATTCATCACAGTTAGCTTCAGATAAAATATCTGAACATTAGTATTCAGGTGGGTAGCTGCTTGAACATCCTGGAGATGTCCAAGAAACATGTAGATGTGGTACTAAGGAACATGATTTGGTAGTAAATATTGGTGGTAGGTGGACGGTTGGACTAGATAACCTTAGAGGTCTTTTCCAACCTTAATGATTCTATGATTCTGTGATTTAGTGCTTAATATGAGCCTGGTTGTGGAAGCAAGAACAGCAGCCAACAGAGATATTTACTCTTCAAGAGTTACAGCTATATCAGGAAAACACTGTCTGTCTTTGCCTTGATACAGGTAGATTGTAATCCAGCTGGCATCATCCTTCACTGCTTCTGCCAAAACTCTGAACAGGAGAGGCTGCATATTTTAAAGCCTTATCTACACTTAGCTTGTTTAGTATATGCTGTCATTTATTTTAATCAATTGGATCAGTGCAACTTCTGGAAGTTCACTCAGGAGTATCTGTTACACTTGTTGCTGTTTTCTTTCTTTTTCTTCTTTTTCTTCTTCTTCTTTTTCTTCTTCTTCTTCTTTTTCTTCTTCTTCTTTTTCTTCTTCTTCTTCTTCTTTTCCTTTTCCTTTTCCTTTTCCTTTTTCCTTTTTCCTTTTTCCTTTTCCTTTTCAGCCTACGTTTTTTTGGAATCAAAGCCAGAAGAGTCATTCTAACATCACAGTGAGTCTATCCAAGAATAGAAGCATGTCCCCCCCATGACTTATCCTATAATATTACATTCATACAAACAGTAAAAATCAGACAAGCCACAATTCATTATAAGCAGGAACATATAAACACTAGAAGGAGGAATGTCACATTACATAGATAGGAGTAGAGAGTACTCTAGAAAAGTACTTTCTAACTCAGAGATCCAGGAACTCTCAAAAACTGTTGTGGCCAGAGGAAAAAATTTAAAAACAAGACCAGCAGGCAGAGTTGAGCTTGAAACTCCTGTAGTTTTCCTTGTAACTTCCACTCAGAAGCTAACTACAGATTGAAGAACACTGAAGAGTGCATCTTTAATGGCTATAATTTCACTGTTGAGTTTCTTCTTTCTTAAATTCACTACTGACTATGCTTGAGCATTTAGAAGAAACATAAGAAACTGTTTAAGAAACTCTGGAGTCCTCTGAAGAGCACTTTGATGTAACACATTTGTAGTAAAAACAAGACTCCTCAAAAGACATTTTTGATGTCAAGATCTGAAGACATTTTGCAATGCCATGTATACAACTTTTGTGCATATAAATTGTTCAGTGAAATCACATTTCCTCCAAATTAATTCTAGGATTTTAGGAGCACTTTATAAAGCTGGGTTAAATGTTTCACAAATGAGTGGACTAGCATCACTCATGCTCAGTGATGGTAAGGATAGATTCAAATTCTGTGGCATCATTACTGAGTTTTGTGGCATTACTGGTATTTGAATTAAATTTCAAGCACCATTTGACTGATCCACAAAAGTATTCAAAAAACATATATTAAATGGATTCCAGACAGACCTTAACTATATCCCAGTAAAGACATTTACCCAGTTTGAAACGCAATCTCTTTTTTCAAAACCGATATTGTATACACTTTGCCCATATATTTTCACAAACCATATACCATATAAGGGTTGAACTAACCACTTCCTTTGGATCAAAGCTCCTCAGTTCACTCAAATTATTGTCCTGCAAACCATCTTGAAAGTTGCATAAAAATGAGAACTACCATGTCTACATCTTTTCCCTCTTCTTCTCTCACACATAAGCAATCCGTTGAATAGTTTTACAGGATTTGTTCTCAGTAGAGATACATTCATTATTTGCATTACTTAATATTTTTTTATCTTTCTTGACTCTCCCATATCCCTTTTTATTATGTTATTTGTTTGCCAGTCCAATCCTTTGGAGCCTCCGATGTCCCAGAGACTCACTACACAGAAAGTTTCGTTAACGCAGTGAATATTCAAGACCATGCTACCTTGCATACATAGTTTTTTAAGCAGTCTTTTCTTCTGGATCAGACTGTAGACATGAGATAGGAGGCAACAGAAAATGCATAAGCTAGGCTACCTCCATCTCTGTAAACTTTGCCTTCTTCTCCTTCCCCTGAGCATTGATTGGCTTCCCTGGCAACAGCGTAGGCCTCCAAATGCAGACAAATGCAAACACCACAACCACATCTGAAAGGATGGAGGTGAATAATGATATTGAGGGTCTCTCTGTCAGTTCTCACACACTGAAACTTATCTCAGTCTTTCCCTTTACATTTACTGTGGCAACTGAATTTTAAATTAAAACTCTTCTTCCAGGCAAGACTTTTGTTTCAGCTGTTTGAGCTGAAGGCATAACAGGATAAATGTGAAATCTAAAGTAGTTCCTACAACACAGTTTGGAGTGGTTCAGAGCACTTTCCATCCTCTCTCTGAAAGTACTGTACAGAAATGAACTGTTGGTTCTGTGTAGTTGTTAAGCCTCTGAATCAGTTTGCTTATCTGTAAGCTAGAGCAGAAGATGATTCCCTTAATTTTATTTTCTAGACTGACATGAGTCTCGATTAATTCAAGATGTGTGTATTCCAAGTCTGCAGGGACACTGGGATAATGGCAATTACCTAATTGTCACATACCACCGCCCACTCACTTCATAAAATTCAGTCTTAAATTGACTTGTATTACGTTCAGAAGTAGGCTTTTCCCACATCAACTATATGTAAAGCTACCACAAGTTTCTGGTCCATTGTTGCATAGATGAAAGTCTAATTTACTTTAGGTGAGTTCCTAAGCCAACGTGCTTGCTAGCAGAGGAGGCATTGAATGCATCTACTGCTCTAAATTCAAAGCCTGTTTTGTCTGAGGAAAGATTTTTTCTTCTATATTTGTTAAAAAAAAAAACAACACAAAAAACAAGAAAAAAAAGCCCCAAAAAACTCTGAAGTGCTTCTGCCTCAAATTTTCTTCTTGCTATTTGTACAACGTGTTGCTTTATGATACTTATATCTTATCTATTTATTATTTTCTAGTGAAAGGCTTACTATGAGCAATTCATTCCTTTGTTTGCTCTTTTACCTTCCTGTACCAACATTTGAACTTAGAGTGGAAACTTCCACTTCTGTGCTGGAAGAGATCAGACAGTTGACATAATTTTTGCCAAAATACGCAGAATTTCTATGGGGGCTTTTTCTACAGTCATTTTTAGCCTACTTTTTCCTCTTACGCTTTCAGTTAAGATACGATTGGTACTTGCTGAGTGTGTTTTTTAGATTTGATGTTGAGACAAGATTTCATAAAAACTCAGTAACTTCTGTTAGTTGACCTGCACTCCAGAGTGCAACATGTTTCAGCAACTGTCTTTCATGCACTTCATCAAGTGTCACAGTAACAACCATCTCCGTGTTCTCAGTAATGAAAGGATTCTTTGAGAGTTAAATACTCCTTTAGTTGTTTTTAATCAAGCTTAATACTCGTGAAATTTGTGGGAACGACGGTTCCATAGGCTAACAGCAATACAACAGGTACAGCCAGAAATCCTGACTTCCTTAACACATTCATAGCGTGCCATCAGTTTTCTTTGCTTTTGACCTACTCAGAAGACTTTCGCTCTCATGGCCATTACAGTTGGAGTTCCTCTCACTGTCTTTCTGCAAATATATACACAGGTGACTTTTTGGTATGGGAACCCAGGGAGAGGGTGTGACATAGCACCTTGCTTTCTTATTCCATTTAACTCACTGTGGTACCATGCCTACACTTTCACATCTGGTAAAATGGACTTGCTGTAAGACCTTTTCCCAGTGCCATGTTAGGCACCTGCAATTATTTTGGTGGACTATATTTTCCCATACGTACTCAGATTTCAGTAAAGTTTTCCCAGCTATTTGTATCTTGAAGCAAAGACGCAGAGCAAGCAGAACAGGTTAATATATTTGTTTCAATTTTGCTTAAAACAATAGGCTTGAGGTGTTATTTACCCTGCTCATTTCAAAGATTTGCTAACTAGATGCCCAGTGCTGATAAATGTCATCACACTATGTCCTTTTCACAGCATGTTCCAGATCAAAACCCTGGATTGCCCCACATGTACCCTTCTTGTGTCACCTGCTTACAGAGTAATTACATCTTGCACACTTGGCCACAGTAAAGACAGGGAAACTAATTTTAAGCTATTTGTACCAGGTGAACATGCTTCAGTTTCATTCGAGAGTGCTCAAAAAGCGTGGCAAAGGTGGGGAAAGGAAGAGATTGGAAGGCATGGGAAACTCTAGCAAGAGCAGGACAAACAGCAGGGGAGAGCAGCCAGAGGGCTAACCTCTCAATGGGTTGCACTCAAACATACAGCAATATCAGCATTATGCAGTAAAACAATTTATATTTACAGTCCATTCAATGTTACAGCTGCTCTCATAAACCTGGCTGCAGACATGATGGTCACACAAATATATTCCTAAGATCATACAAAAAACATAGCTTGAAATGAACCATGACTGCCATGTAAATCAAATATAAAATCCATTTTAATACTCTGAACTACATTTCCCCCTCCTTTTTTTTTTTAACCTTTTCCTTTTCATCCATATTCAGACTCTTTTCTTCACTTGCCAGAGCAGTCTTCCAGACTCAGGACCATATTCTATTGTTTGCTCACTCAGTAACAGGGAGATGTTTTCAGATAACTCCTTTCTTGGCAACAGAAAAGTTTAAAACGAGGGCACTTGGGGCAGAAATCGTTTCTTAATTTAAAAATATGTAAGTATATATGTGCATCTAGAGAGTGAGTAAGAGAGATTTAAATAGAATATATATATATATGTTTTAATGTAAGAGGAAGAATAAGGATCACTTCTCCAGCCATAAATCAGTAGTGATTCTAAACATCAACAGCTTTTAAAACTTGAAGTGAATGAAATACTGCAACTTTCAGTTTTTGTGGTGGTATGCTATCACATCACTCGCTGCGCTCAGCTGTCTCTCTTCACTGTGCTCACTCCCTCAACAGTTACAGGACTGGTCACTCCAGCAGCCTCTTTAGTAAAGTTAGTTTGCTTTCACAAACCTGATAAAACTTTTGTTTAGATTAATATTTTTATATTTTTAAAACCATTATGCTATTTTCACTTCCATGTTCCCTGAGCATAAGTAATGGGAAAGAGGTGTGCTTAGCAGATCCACACAGTCACGAGTGACCCGGGATGGACTCCTGGAACAGTATGATGGGTCTTCTCTTATCTACTCCACTGTAAATGAGAAGTTGAAGTGAATTCCACTGTATCAGCGCAAAAGCAATGTCAAACAGGAATGCCCCACTATATTCCTTCTCTCTGGTTTCTAACCCGTTTGAGCCAAATGTAACCAACAAAATTTTGGAGCTCTTTTTTTTTTTAGTTCCTCAGCTCCAGCTTGAATGATTCCAGATTTTCCCCAGATCTTCAAACACATCCCCAGCCTGTACAGAAGAAGGAAAACTGGCAACTTCAAGAGCAGTAGCCACTCCTCCCCTCTCAGAGGCCGCACATCTCTGCTTTGATGTGACTGACCTCCTCCAAACTGAAGAGAACTGCTGCTTCTCAACGCTGAGATTTCCCCCCCGAGGCCATGAATTATGCTGACAACTGGCTACTGACAACTGACACCTCCCTGAAGGGCTCCAGCCCACTGTGGGAACTGACACTTCAAGGGGAAGCTTCAATGTATAGCCCAGGCTGGAAGCGGGGCTCTTGGTGTTTAATGAAAGTTTCTATTTTGCCTGGAGACAACCACAGGCTGGAGGGTTTGAGTGGGAATCTGAAAGTTTGCATGTGTTTCGGTCTGAGGGCTCGATATGAGACAGAAGCCAATTGTGAAATATGGGAACAGTCTCAATTTTCCCCAGTATCTCAATGGACACTGATATCAATTTGATGCATAACTTTAAAATCATGTCTTCATGGAGCATTTTTGTGCCCCCTTTTTCTTTCTTTTTTGTGCCATCCATCTCCTCCTGCTGCTACTTGAGGAAATTGAAGTTTATCAAATGGTTATTCTTCCTTATCAAGCACAGTCAGCAAAAATTTTGTGAAGATGAAGTGTGTTGAAAACAAACTCTGATCTTAGTTATTTCTAAATTAACTGTATTTTTTTTTTTGCCTCACCTTTTTGTCCTAGAAAAGATAAATTAAGTCTCATAAAAGAAAATCTGAAATATTAAATTCTATTTCAACATCTGCACGCTAAATTCACTCACATCTTATCTCAGCCTCAACTTGCATATTCTCATTAGAGTAACACATTCAGAAGACCATTCACAGTGTGTGACGTGCAGCTGATCCATGCTGTGGGTTAGGCATTTAAGGTAGGAGTATTTTTTTGCCCTGTTATATTTTATCAGGAAATATGCAACTGAAGAAACCCACCTGGATTGTTAAGCCTAGCCCATGATCATAAGCAAGTCTCCACAGTGCAGGTGGTTGACAGACCCGTCAATCCACCACAGTCATAAAATATTTGCCCACAGAAGAAAAGGAGAATGAAAAGACATCACCTCTGTCCTGGATCAGATTGGTTAAAAGTACAAAATGTTCCCTAGATATTGAGCATCAATGCGTAAAAACAAAATGCCTTCCTATCTGTCCTCTTTTGGCCTGGGACAAAGCCATTTCTAGCCCTGGATTTAGAGTGAGTCTAAGCTTGTGCATGTGAGGTACACCAAGGCATTCACCAGCAGAAGTATTTTGGGGTGCCTTTAGGAACAGACTATCAGTCAGCTGTACCAGGACTAATCCATCAATTTTAAACTGTTTTAGATTGCATTCTACACAACATTCACAACAATTTGGAAAACTTTAACATCATTAACTTTTAACCACCTCCCCCCTCCCCCCCCGCAGTAATCTAAAACAGGCTTTAACTGTGCTTTGCACAAAAACTCTTCTGCATACCTCATCTTTGAGAGTGTCTTCTTCTTCTGGTGCCACTGATGGGCAGCAAGTGATTTCGGCTGATGCTATCTGCTAGCCAGAGGATACAAATGTGCTAATCATCTTCCAATATAAACAACAGCTGGGGCAACTTTTAGCAATGTAAATGGTTTGTTGGGTGCATTTTATGACACAGCTTGTGCCTTCACAAGCACTAGTCATTGTTTGCTTTTCTTTAAAATCAAATCAAAGTCTTCCACTGCCGTGACCGGCACCAAAATAAATGAGGTCCCTTTGTGCATGGCATAGGTGCATGTGTACATGGACCATGCATAGCTCAGATTCTAAAGTTTTCAAAAATTCAGAAGTCAGCAACTGACTGTCAAGACTTATGGGGTTTTCTTGACACCAAAGTGAATTAAATATAAAGAATAATATGTAGGGCTTATTTTTTGCTTGCCAGTTTTTGAGACCAACACTAACACTGTGTTTACAGTTTCTGTTTGTGCCAAGGGAAGACGAGCAACCTTGGTTGCTTACTTTTAGCTTGAAAACTGAACTTGTTGTTCACATGAACTGGGGGGAGGAAGAAATTTGCCTTCCACCTCACTAATTTCTGCTCACCGTAAACTCCCAGAGAATGCTGAGCTGCACAAAGCATCACCCAATCCTCATGTCAGAAATGTAGGATTTGAATCTTTTTGCTTGTTTGTTTATCCACAGTAATTTTGAAAGGCATTAAAAAGCTGCCACCAACTGAAGTGAACTTCACATTTCCCATTCTCTGAGCTCACTCAGAGATGAAAGGCTTCTCCTGGCCGTTACTCAGCACTTTCCCTTCGCACTGCTCTGTCCCACCACGGAGGTTATTAACTTTTTACAAGTGCTGCTTACATCCTCCCTTTGATGGATAGTAATAAGCTTGTATTTAGATTACAGGGTTTCCCAGCAAGGCTGTTTTGTTCCCAGGGGGAGGGACATTTAACACAAAATGGGTTTTCATATCAGCCACCCCACTGACCTGATAAAAATGAGCAAAAGTAATGTGCTTTAGGGTGCATCACACCATACTACCCCAAGGCTTTAATGAGAGGTGATAGGTGCCCCAAACACGGTGTGGCTGTCGGGTTTGGGATACTCCTCCCCTGTTTAGTGTGCCTAACCTCAGCTCCCACCAGGATGTGGGTAACCCCTTAGTGAGAGCAAAGAGTATGGGGGGAAAGCCCACTCTTGCTTTTCTGAAACCCTCATCCTCTTTCAAAGTGGAAAAAAAATAATGAGGAGGTGGAGAGGGAGGCCGGAGGGGAAGAAATTTCCCTGCCACCTCATTACTCTCTGCTCACTGTAAACTCCCAGTTGCAGCCAGTGCAGCTCCCGCCCTCTTCTCCTCTCTGGCCTCTGCACCTCCTTTCCAGCTGAAAATGTAAATCAAGACATTCGGGACTGAGACAAAAAAAAAAAAAAAAAAAAAAAGATTAAGAACAGCCCATTCTTATTTATGGATGACGCAGGAGCAAACGCTGTTGGTCTACTCAATCTCTAACTCTTACGATTCTTAGCGGAATGCTTATGACTCACAAACCATCTTTTCTGGCTAAAAAACTTACTGCCTTTTATTTTTTTCTTGGTGGAAAAAAGCTGACACCAGATGTTTCTTCAGACCCTTCCCTGTCCTGAGTGAGTAAACACCAGAGACAAACAGACTGTTCTGTCATCTTGCTTCACTCCACACCAGCAGTTTTATCGATTAGTTAAGAAAAAACACATCTAAACTGTTACTAATTGCATTAAAGATACATAAATCCTCAATTTTGAAATTAAATACGAGTGCCTACGTGTCATTAATACGGCTGTTTATGAGCGCAAGGCTATGATGCACTGATACAATCGAGCTCTTGTACTGCCCAAGCCCTCAGCTTCCAATGTGTGTATGTGTCTCCTGGCAGAGGAAAGCTCTGGTCCTCTCTAGCAGCCACCCGCCAGTATTTTTAAACCTTCTCTCCTAAAATAACACATCAATGTTTGCCTATCTGTGCTTACAGGAAGGCTGAATGGCAGTTTGTGGACACACCAGTGTAACTGGATTTTGTCATTGGTTTTAATGATGTCAGAGTGTTTATCAAGCATTGCTGGGAGAGTCGGTGAGAGCTGTGCTTCTCTCTGCAGTCTCCCCCCCTCTGCAGGGATTTCTGAGCTCTAACAGAGTTAGGAGATGAAGCTGAGGAAAGCAGATTATCTCTCCTGAAAAGAGTGAAGGTGATGAGTTCTATCTGCCCAGTGACTTCCAAGTTTGCTATACTGATTACAAATATATCCTGAAGTGAACAACATAAAACAAGCATGCACACAACTTTAATTCCTTCTCTGTTGGTAAAAATACATTGATCCAGTAGCTGAGCACTGTGGATTTGGCTAACATTTTACCTTGTGCTGCTGATAAAAATCTACTTCGCATGGAATCATAGAATGGCTTGGGTTGAAAGGGACCTCAAAGATCATCTAGGTACAACTCCCTGTAGTGGGCAAGGTTGCCAACCAAATCAAGCTCTAGATCTCTCAGATCCTCATCCAACCTAGCCTTGAATGCCCCCAGGGATGGGGCATCCCCAGTTCATCTTGCAGCCTGTGCCACTCTCTCACCACCCTCCCAGTGAAAAGCTTCCCTTCCTTATTTTGTATTGAGATATTTGAGAGAGAGAGTGAAGAGTAAACAACCTCTCAGGTCTCAGGATGTCTTTGTACAGAGACCACTACCTCTGCAAGTTACAGCCCTTTAAAACATTTTTCAACCATGTGCTCATAAAGTCCCTTCATGGCTAGTTAATATGCTATCAACTTTCATATGAAACAAATTGAGTCCTTCCATCATAGTCTTAGAAAATAAATTCAGGGAAGAACTTTTAGAGGATTTTTCCTTCATTACAATAGTTGTCTGAAAATAGTTCTCCCTCTATCCTTCTTCTGTAGCTAGAAGGTAGAGTTCTGTACCTTCTGGGAGCTACTTATCCCATACAAAATATATACCTATTTTTACATGAACGCTGAAATGCTGGTAGACTCCATTTCTGCAGGACCCTCAGGTGCCTCAGAGCAAAAACTGAATGTGTAAATAAGTATTTTTCATTCTAAGCCAAAAGACATATTTATCCACAAAAGCATTTTGCATTGCAAAGTTCACCCAGTC